>CAUYSK010126170.1:0-30695 GCA_963575035.1 Avahi laniger | reverse complement strand
GTACCAGGTACTATTCTAAGTACTTAATGTGATTTAGCCCATTTAATGCTCATAGCCTGTGCAGTAGATACTACTACTATCCCCAGTTTTCAGAATAGGTAACTGAGGCACAGAAAGATTAAGTGACTTGCTCAAGGTGATACAGCTGGTCAGTGAGTTTGCCCAGAAATCCAAGCCAGGCTGTTTGATCCCAGAGTTCACTCTTTAGGCAGCTATGCTTTTGCTCTACAGCCTTTCAGACCAGTAAATGTATCATTAAAAATGTGGTAAGTGCCATGAAATAAAAGTACATGGTGCCCCACAAGAAAATGGGGATGTTTTCTCATTTTCTCCACTTGCTCTTCTAGCTTCCAGTGCACAAAGCCTTTTCAGATCGTTCCCACTTTCCCCTTTCATTACTGGCCTAACAGCGCAACATTTTTCTCACCTCTAAGGTTGAAGTGCAGGGAAGCAGTGTCCCATCTGCATCCTTGCCCCTGGCCTGCTCTCCCGGATCAAACGGAGCCTAAAGGGTTTGTTTGTTTGTTTGTTTGTTTTCCTAATAATGGCCCCCTGCTTGCACGAGTCTAAACTGTCAGCTCCCCGAGGGAAGGCTGCTGGCAGCTGGCTGAAATGCGTAGGCTGGGGGGCACCTCCTGAGCGTGCAGTCTGACACAGACTCCTTGACCTTGGCCCTCTCTCCACACTGTGTGAGCCAGGTTGGGGGCTTGGGACCCGCTAGTGGGGCCCCTCCAGAGAGCTATGTGGTCTAGACCCCTACACCACTCTTAACACACACACTCTCGCCGGCACATTCCCGAGTCCTTGCAGGGTCCGACTCCTTGCTTGCCCTTGTGGGACAAACGCACAGGTCGCGCGCGAACCTTTCAGCTCTGTCGGCCGGGGCGGGTGGCCCAGAGTTGGAACCCCCTCCCCTCGGCTCCCCTACGCGCCCTGCCCAGCCCGGGCGGCACCCGGGGCGGGGCGGGGCCGACGGCGGGAGGCCCCTCCCCGGGGGCGGTCCGGGGGCCGGCGGGGCTGGGGGCGGGGCGGGGCGGACGGGCGCGGGGGTGTCCCTCCCTCCCTCGCTCTCTCCGGTAAAGTCTCGCGGTGCTGCCGGGCTCAGCCCCGTCTCCTCCTCTTGCTCCCTCGGCCGGGCGGCGGTGACTGTGCACCGACGTCGGCGCGGGCTGTACCGCGGCGTCCGCCCGCCCGCCCGCCAGCATGGCCACCACCGCCACCTGCACCCGCTTCACGGACGACTACCAGCTCTTCGAGGAGCTCGGCAAGTACGGCCCGCCCGCCGCCCGTCGCGGCCCCCCACCCTGCCCCTACCGCCCGGGCGCTATGCGGCTCCTCGCCCCGCCCCCCGGCCCTGCACCGGCCGCTGCAGCGCCCCCTCGGCCCGCCCCACCCCCAGCCTTTCCCGCCCGCCGCCTCCGGGGCCCCCTGGCCCCCAGCTCCCTGCCCTGCAGCCCCCTCCGCGCCCTGCAGCAGCTGGCCGGGCTGCTGCACCCTGCGCTGCCGCTAGCACTGCAGCCCCCGGACCGCTCCTGGGCGCCCTCCAGCCCCGCCCCTCCCGCACCCCTCAGGCACCCCCACCCTCCGGCGACCCCTCTTTCTCGCTGCCCCCTCTCCACCCTGTTCTGGAGCTCACTCTGCACACTGAACCCAGGTCCCACGCGCCTGGCACTTAGGACCCTCCCCAGCCCTGCAGCTCCAACCCCGCTGCGGTGCTCGGGTGTGTGTTGGGGGGATGTTTGGTCCCGGCCCCGCCCCCGGCTAGTGTCGCTTCCAGGATCCCAGCCCTGGTGCTGGGCAGTGCTGCGGCACCCCCGTCCTCTCCCCTCCCCCCATCCCTGCAGTGGTCCCGGGAGCTGCGCGCCGCAGCCGCAGCATCCCCCTCCCCTCCGCACTGAGCTGGCCGCTGCAGCAGCCCCGGCCCCCCCGCCCCCACCGGAGGCGCCGAGCCTGGCCACTGCAGCCCCCGCCCTGCCCGCCCCCTCGACATTTCCAGAGCCGGAGAGTGCCCGCTCCCATTTGGGGGGGAGGAATAAGGGAAAATATCATGGGGAAGGGGAGCTGTGGATGTCAGACTGTGTGTGCCCTCTCTTTCCTTGCTGACAGTTGAGCCGGGATGCAGTGGGATGAAGCTGGTCGTGGGGGGGGTTGAGCCTCACTTTCCTCCCTGGTTGAGGGGGATTTCTCTCTCAGGGGATTATACCCTCTTTTTAATCACTCCTTACCCTACCCGCAACTATTCCTCCTGAGAGAAGAGCAGGGTCTCTCTGGTCGCTTCTCTCTCCTGGTTCTCTCTGCCAGGACTGCAGGGCTATCAGTGAGATGCAGCAGGTGTGTGTTTCCAGCATCGCCCACCAGCTCCCGATGCACAGCCTAGGTTGGGGCTGTTGCTTTGCGGAGACTCGGTGAGGGGGTGGGAGCAGGGCGGTACACCACCCACATCTGTTCAGTGTCACACGGCGGCCTCATCCTTCTGCTTGATGTTGGATGGTGGTGGTCACTGCGCTGGTGTGTGCGTGTGACTGAAGGGCTGGTGGTGGGAGCAGCATCACTGTCCCCAGACGTGAAATGTGTCTGTGTCACTCTGCCCTGCTCCGTGTCCCAGTTCTTTCCCCCTTCTCCCTCCAGGGGTGCTTTCTCTGTGGTCCGCAGGTGTGTGAAGAAAACCTCTACGCAGGAGTATGCAGCAAAAATCATCAATACCAAGAAGTTGTCTGCCCGGGGTGAGTGTTCCCCATCTTGGCCTCTTCCTGGGGGGTTGCCTCCAGGGGCTATGGCTTCTTCTGAAGATGCCCCAGGAGTTGGGGCTTGTGTGCTTTAGCACTTGAAGAAGAGTTGGAATTTCAGAACGGGTGAGCTTTGAAGTCAGACAGGGAGTTGCGTGGGGAACTGGAAGTGCTCAGGTAGAAAAGAATGAAGTCAGAGACACAGGTAGTAGCCGCAGTGGTCCTCAAAGGCCCAAGGGAGTTCAGTCCTTAGGGAGGTGGAGGATATGTAGGTAGTGGGTGGCACGGAATGGAGAGCTCTTAATTTGGGGCATTTGGAACCTCTCTCTTTGGGGCAGTGGTGGCCACTGCAGGCTTGTCCTCATCCCTGTGCCCCAGTGGTGACATAGGATAGAAATGCAGTAAGTGAGCAGCTCTGACAAAGCCAGCCTCCCCTGCCCACCAGGCGGCAGAACAGACTCCCAAGGGAAGGGAATCTGTAAACATCAGGGGAGGCTGCTACTGGCGAGGGCTTCTCGGGAACAAATCCTGCCAGATGAACTTGATTGCTTTTTTGATCAAATTACAAAGTTGGTGGTGCAGCAGCAGATGTAGTCGGTCCTGGGTGGAGGGTGATGCCTCATGGTCTAGAAATCCCAGTGGCCAGGGCAGGAGCTGCACTGCCTAGGGGTGTGAGGCGCATGAAGACCCAGGCCTTGGAGCCTCACTTGTGAGGTCCTCCCGAGTACCTGAGGCTGGGAGGTTCGGGGCCTGTCTTTCATACCTCTAAGGTAAACTTTGGAACCTTGTGCTGGGTGCTTGCCAAACTCACCTCATCTGATGGGTGTAGACCCAGTAACGTGTGAGGTGCTCTGGGAATAGGTCTGGTGGGTACGGAGGTCGGGTTGTTGAGGACCGGAGGGTGTAACTAGGGGACAAAGGTTATGAGACGCAGAAAAAGGAATTAGGGCTGGGCAACAGGACACCATAAATATATTAGGAGCCAAGACAGATGCCCTGGGGAAGATGTGGGCTTTGGCCAATAATGACGCCGGCATCTCTGGGGTTAGAGATGTAATAGATGTCCCAGGCGCTCAGGGGAGCTATAAAATTCCACAGAGATGACAGTGGGCTTCTGTCATGTTGGCAGTTCTGGGGCCTGTTTGGCAGGGCCGCATCTGCCCCTGGCTGGGAGTCTCTCTTCATCCCCACCAGCAGGGCTTGTCTGCTGTCTCCTCCCGAGCCCTCGTCTCTTGCTGTTCCTGTGCACGGGCTGTAAAGTTGACTTGTTTGTTTTCTTTCTCTCCGGGTACCTTGAGTCCGAGGACAGTTGCCATAGAGATATGTGGATGGTCAGATGCTCTCCTCCCCTGAGATGGGGGGACGATGGGAGCTGGCACACGTCCTCTGGCCAAGGATGGAAGGTGTAGGCAGGGACGATGGTCTGAGGGTGGATACCTCCCTGTGCCCACACAGCATAGCCCTGGTGCATCAGAAATGGGGCTGGTGTCTGGTGTCTCCAGCTGATGATGCAATGCTTTTCTTTGCTCATCTCACCAGTGTCCTCCAACCCAGGGCTGAGGGAGGGAGAGACAGCTGGGATCCCTAATTCTGGGATGTGAGGGTAGCTGCCGTGATGACTTTGTGGGGCTACCTGACTCGGGCTTTCGTTTCCCACTCCTTCCCTTCACCGGAACGTCCCTGGCCTGTGCGATAGCATCCGTTCCCTCCCTCACCTCCTTTTAACCTTGTCCCATCTTTCCCAATTGGTATCTTCTCTTTGCTGCCCGAACTGGATGAGGTTTGATTTCTCTTTGATTTTTTTTTTTTTTTTTCACCTCAAGAAGAGGATTCCTGTGTAAAATTACATGCTTCAGACAGCAATTCCCCCTCTCTTGAGGTGGTTATGCCGATTCTGGGGTCTGTTATGTGGCCTGTGTACCAGGTTAACTTTGGGACAGAGGCCTGGTCCTGGCCGATAGGCACAGAAGCCAACCAGAGGGGTCAGGAATGTGTGAGTGCCAGCCAGTGCTGCTCGGAGGTGGGAGAATGGGAGGGTGGTGTTGTCTTGGAGGCGAAAGGAGCAAGGGGGCGCAGGGCTGTGAGTGTGGACATGCGGCATGTGAGCTCCTGGAGAGGGTTGGGCCGGGGTACCCACCATGGGGTTAGGGAGTGAGGGCTGTGGCTTCCTGCGGCCTCTCGGTTTACGCTGTATATTTTATAAAGGTGCAGCAGCTGGGACTGGGTTTCACTCGTCGCTGTCTGTCTAGGGCTCCGCAGGTGTTGGATTTCTGTGTCTGGGAATGGCGAGGGCCCACCAGGGTCATCTCTGAAGGTCTGGAGGGGCTTGCTGTGTTTGCTGGGTCTCCCTGCCTGCTTGCTTTCTTGTTTGTGATTCTCTGTGCTGCAAACCAAAAGGAAAGAAAGAGTACAGAGCTGTTTCTCCTTGACTTCCATGCTGAAGTGGCCCAGGACGCAGGGAGAGAGATCACCTGGGGGCTCAGACCCGAATGGGAAGCCTTCTTTTGGGCTGTTGTGTCTCGTCATTGTGGCCTCAGAGGCCCACGTTGGCAGCTGGGTTGCAAGGTAGGGAGTTCATGCGGGTGTGCGTTGAGCACCATCTTTGTCTGCTTGCCTGTCTACATAAAGTCACTGAAAGTCACATACGTCACTCCATTTGCTTCAGAACAGCGACAGGAGTGGAGTTGGGGCTCTTAAGGGAGCCCATGGTTCCAAGCTTAGCTCCACTAGGCCGAAGGAGGCATTTAAAATAGGCTTGGATGCAGGAGCTAGTGGGCCAGGTGATGGCAATGATAAGTCGTTATTTTAAGATTTAAGAGCACCCCCCAAGGAGCCTGAGCCCTTATGTCTCTTTTTATTTTTAAATCTTCATACTCCCTTCTTATCTTTATTCATATGCATACATATTTTCACCTCGTGGAGCATAACATTTTATATCCTGCTCTCTTTGCTTATATCCAGAGCATTTCCCCATATCGCTGCAGTTGAAGGGCAAATAATCCTTTCTTTCTTCTACATATTTTAGGATTTACCCTTGGAACAATCAGCATCATAAGAAACTCTGTATTTGGACCATTTTTCTGGATGCCAGTTGCTTTTACTAAGATGGATACTGGGCTAATGTCCTTGTATCCATCTCTTAGCCTTACTAAGAGATGCTACCCGAAACAGTGTGATGAAATCTGTTACGGCACTTGCTATATTTATTTATTTAATCTGTATACCCCATATGAAGAAATTTCTCTTGAAGCTAAATGTAAGCAAAAGCTTTCCTCTTCGTGAGGACCTGGGAGGAGAGGTAAGAGTCCTCATTGGTTTCTTTATTTCTGTGTGGGCAGGCCCTAGCAAAGTGCCCAATAGGTACGGACCACATACACGTTCCATGAATGGATTCAGAGGACTGAGTAACCTGTCATGGTTGCCTTTTGGCTTTGGCTTCCAGGAAACGCAGAGTCAAGTTGCTGGAGCCCTTGTACCCTGTTGCTGGCTTGGGTCCTCCCTTTCTGATCCAGGGAGCCAGCCTGCAGACCTGATACGGTGGCTGGAAGAGAGGACAGATGAGGATAAAGACCTGTGCTTGGGGCATAAGGTGGGGTGGGAGATGCAGGAAGACAGTGTAGCTTAGGATTCCTCCTTCCCGGTCATTAATGGCCTCATTGGCCCCTGCTGGGACATCCTTTAAGCAATGATTTTCAATTTTTATATATGTAAGTTTCACCTTGAGTATTGCTTAAAATGCAGATTCCTGGGCTTTATTCACAGAGATTCTGCTTCAGGAGGTCTGGGGTGGGGCCCCAGAATCGGTATGTTTAATACATGCTCTGGCAAAATTTCACACAGGTGGTATGTGAGCCAGTGTTTAAAAGATGCCATTTAAAATCAGCAACAGCAGTGAGAGTTGCTTTTGCCGTGCTCCCTGGAATTTGCCAGACACACCTTGGCCCAGCCTTCCCCAGCTGGTGTCTCTGCTGGTCTGTGGCCATCTGTACACATGGGCTGTCCTGTGATTGGGGGCCTCATTCTGGGCCCCCGGATTGGGGTGTTAGTCTGTGGCCGGCTCGGTGGCTGGGGTTGTGGCATGTTGGCCACCAGAAGGATAAAGGCTGTCCCTTTCTGGGTCCAGCTGGCCCTGGGGACTGAAATGGGATCCCCCTGGATGGTGCCAGCTGAAAGTCCCCACCCCCTTAGTGTTGGCCTGAGTAGCCCCCATGACATTTGTGTCCCCTGTGGTATCTCCAAGTGAGACTCTCCTGTTAAGGGTCGGGTGAAGGGAGGGGGTGGACAAGGAGGAGAAATCCATGCAGCTCTGGGAAGCTGGGCTTCAAGGAAGCATTTAAGGAGGCTGTGTGCAAAATCGTGCTTTCCTCCTGAGGAAAACAGGCTGATTTCTGTAAACAGAGAAATGGGCATCCTGCGTATGAGTGATTGAACTCCCCTGACTCCTCTCCTGAAGAGCTGAGGAAGGGAGGTCCCCCCTCTGTGCCAAGGCTCCTGCTGGGCCGCTTTCATGATGCAGTCACGACTCGAGCTGTGGGCCTTAACGCACACAACACTGGCCTGTCACCCTGCCCTCCCACTCACCTTCCCAGAGTGACTTGGGGTGCTGCATTGCGGGGTGCGGGGGACAGAGGTTGGAAGGTGGCCCCATCCCATGGGAGAGGCTTCTGCTCTCCCCCGGCTGCTTGCTCTGGCCCCTGGTCACCATACCCTTGTCAGAAGCTACACTGAAACCCTAAAGGTGAGTGGCTGACCCCATTCTTGGCTGGGGATGGGGAAGAGGAAGGCTGGGTGTGCCCAGCTCCTGCCCCCACCTCTGTGCTTGCTGCTCTCTGAACAGCCTTGGCAGGCCGACGAGGGCCGGATCCCATGGGTGCCAATAGGGTGGTGACAGGAAGAGATGGGCACTTCGCACCTCTTGAGTGCCTCTCTGCAGAGGCCCTCTGTCGTCTGCCCACAGCCAGGCAGATCTGCCCCAGGGCCATTGGGGAAACCAAGGCACAAAGGGATTGACTGGAGGTGTGTGGGGTTTTATTTTTGGCTTTGAGCTGTGGATGCACCTGTGATTTTGTCTGTGCGCAGACCCAGCATCCTCAGGCCTTCGCTTGCCCTGTGGCTCCTCCCTTTGACACACCGGTTCTGGGCCGTTCTGTGGTGCATCCTGGCGCGTCGCCCCACACCCCTCCGTCTAGGCCCAGAGCTCCACGCCCGGTGGAGCAGATCCCTCCTTGTTGCTGGCTGAGGGCCCGCTCTCGTCTGAACCCACTCTCCGGGCGCTCTGGTGGGGAGATTTCCAGCCACTCCTCCCCAACACCACCTCTACTTCCTGGGCCCTATCAGCAGCAGCCGCAGCTTCCCATCTGCTCCCCTCTTTTCTCCTCCCTGTCTTCCCCTCCCCCCACTGCTTGCTGCTGCCCTGGGAGGAGCTATTTTTAGGGGCTGCTTCCTGGGATGTTTTACTTGGGGCTGGTTACCATGAAGGAAATGTCACCAAAACAGTGGGCAAAGGCTGCAGGCATCAGGAGCCCTACCGGGGGCACAGAGAACTCGGCGGCTGTGACCCTGTTCTGGCCCTTGAGAGTGGCCAGAGTGTCCACAGGCAGAGCCTTGCCTTCTTGGGGCTTGCTAGTGACCCCGTGGGGATTTTCTCCGTCAAAGCTGGTTGAGCTGTGGGGCGCTTCTTGGCACCTCTCTCCTTTCCCTCTTTAGTTAGAGCTTTCCTTGTCTCGAGGTCCAGAGGCCAAAGTGGGGCTCAGGTCTTTGTGTCTCCTGGTTAAAACTGTTCGAGTTGGGGTTGAAGAGAAGGGGGGTGCTAGGTTAAGGGACAGGGCCTCAGGGGCTCACAGGGGCACATTTCAGGCCTTGTCCTGCTGTAGTCACAGCCCTCGGCCAGTCCCCGGCTGCACAGGTGTGAAGCCATGGCTTGTGCTCTTACGTGGCGGCTGGACTTTGCTCTTAATTGGAGATTCTTTGCACCTTTAGAGTGAGATTCGAAGAGGAAGGGATGTGGCACAGCAGTGTCAGGGCGCAGTCAATGGGATTGCGGCTTGTGATTCCCACTGGTCAGCACCCAAGGCCTGGGGCTGTTTATAAGCAGCTGGGGAAGGTGGATTATGACACCAAATCCCTGTGCTGCCCTTGTTTCTGCTCCTCAGGGCGATGCCCACGGGGGCAGGAGGGGCCTCTTGCTGCTTGGGAAGGAGACGACGGACACTCGGGAGGGCAGGAAGCTAAGGCCACCCCCAGCGAGCATCTGAAATCAGTGGGGCTACAGGAAGCTTCTCACATCCATGATGGGGTCACAGGCACGGACCTGCAAAACACCCTTTGAAATGTCGAGGGTGTCTTTGAGATTGGAACTTCAGGAGAGTCCTCGTAGCCAGAGTGGGCTCTGTGTCCTTTTCCACACACAGAGGGTTGTATGTTTAGGCGGCTTTGGGATCTTATTTGAAGCTAGTGCTGGCATTTGTGGTTTTTTAGAAGAATATCACTAAATCGGTGGGCACATCCCTGTGGCGGGGCCACGGAGAATCAGTGGCCGGCCTTCCCTGGCATCCGATCCTGTGAAGAAAGGAAAGTGCATCTAGTGTGGGCTTCTGTCTTCCGGCCGGGGGGGGGGGGGGGCGGAGAGAGAGGTGGTTTAGGAACAAGCAACGGTGCGTCGAGTGCCTTTCCTGACTGCAAGGGCGTCCCCGCTGAACACAGCATCCCCAACTTTGCACCGCTTTGATGCATGATGTCGCCTCGCTATCTGCTTCCTCTTTTCTGCCTCCCTTGGTGCATCTTGTCACTCCTTGCCGTCTTTCCTGTGAACTCGCGGCGCCCCGGACCAGGTCCTGAAGCACCTGGTGGGAGAAGGCGGGAGAGGCAAGGCTTCCGGGATCCTTGTTTCCCAGGGCCTGGCTCTGCCCTGGGCGGGCTGTTGGGGAAGGGCCCAAGCTGGACCCGGAGGGTCCCTGACAACGGCCGCTTCTGCTTTCAGCTCCTGTGGCCACCTCTGCTCTTGAGGGGAAAAACCTGCAGAGGGCTGTGGTTGGAGATGGGCTGAAGGCCGGCTGGGGTGGGTCTCTCCATGGCAGTAGCACGCAGGCAGGCAGGAAGTGGCCCTGTGCAGAAGCGGGAAGTGGCTGTTGTCAAACAGGAAGAGGGGGCTGGGCTGTGGAGGGGGCGGGGACCCGCCTGGTAGAAAGGTGGGTGGGAGCAGGGTCAGCCTCCAGGACTTCCCGCTGCTCCTGTAGTGGTACTGGAAGGAGGGGTGTCTCAAAGAAGGAGGGCACCTTTATGGCAAGAAGGTCAGCTGGTGTGCTGTCACCTTGGGATGCTGAGCCAGGGCCTATTCCTGCCATTGTGGACCAGGCTGGTTCAGTGGCCTCGACCCTTTCGGAGTTGGGGATGCTGTGTTCACCGGGGATGCCCTTGCAGTCAGGAAAGGCACTCGACGCACCGTTGCTTGTTCCTGAAATACCGCTTCTGCGCTGCTGGGGTGGAGCGCTCAGCTTCTTCCCAGCCATGGACCAGCCCTGGAGGTGACTGCAGGACAGGAATTGCGGGGGAAAGAGACAGGAGACAACAGCTGGAGAGGCTGGGGTGGAGGCAGGAGGAGGGAGAGCGTGGTAGGCAGAAACTGCTGGGCTCACTGAGCAGAGCTTCTGGATGGCAGGGCGCCACGGCCAGCGAGGAAGAGGAGGGATCGAGATCCCGTGGGCAGCGGTGCTTCCTGCTGTCGCTAACCTTCACCTGCAGACTGTAGACATGGCGGGCCCCACCCCCAGGGAGAAGCTGGAAGGCCAGGTTGGAGGCTCAGTTGCTGTGTTGTGGATCCTACATCTGCCCAGGCTGAGGAGAGAGTGGGTCCCACTCCTAGTGTCTCTGGTGGTAGCTGTGGCCACAAGCCCGGCCCAGGAGACCTTGTCCGCCTTATCACTGGGCCCCTGGGAAGGAGGCTCTTACTATGTGCCAGGCCCTATGCTAAGTACTTTCCCCACATTACCTCATTTCAACCTCAGATACCGCTGTCTTCATTTTAGAAGTGAGGAAACTCTTTCCCATGAAATGTGCCTGGCTCACCCTCTCACCTCCCTTGGATCCCAATCAAATGTCACCTCCTCACTGAGGCTTTCCCTGAGCACCCTATTTAACTTACACTCTGTCCCTTCCCTGCTTTATTTTTCTACGTAGCACCTGCATGACATCTCACATGCCATTGAGTCCCTCCCCCACACCCAGCCCACTTAGAATGTCAGCTCCACAAGGGCAGGGAATTTTGTCTGTTTTGTTCACCACTGTCTCCCAGCATCGACAATGGTGCTTTAGTAGTTTTTCAAGGAATGAATGAGGCTCAGGTGTGTTTAATTACTCGCCAGACGTGGCCATGCTGGACTCAATCCAGGGCTATCTGACTCCATAAAGGACATGTTAGTTGCCGTACTCCATGGCATAGAATCAGAGCGAGGACCAAGGGACAGCCCTGGGGAAAAGAGAAGACATGGGCCTTTTCTGGAACACAGGGCTCAGCTCCTTGGAGTTAGGGTTGAACTAAGAGTCTAACAAGGACCCTCTGGATCCTGGGCAACTCCTTCGAGGAGCTGGGAGCCTGCGTCTGTGTCTCTCCTCTCGCCGCTGTGAGTCACTGGTAAAGCCAGAGCGTCCTTATTTTTAGTGCTGTTGCTGTTGTGGGACTGTAACCATTAGCCAGTAAGAGACTTAAGGGAAGAGATAAACATTAATCTTCTGGGCCTTCCCCTCAGCTGCCACCTCCGCATTGCAAGATGCTGTTCTCCCACACCTGCCCGGGCAACCAAGCCCACGAGTTGTGGGTTGGAGGCGGGTGAGGTGAGTGGCTGGAGAGGGCCCGTGGGTCTGTCACTTTGGGGCTGGCTAGCTTGGCACCTCCATCTCAAGTCCAGGGGCTGGTGGGGGAGGAAGTGAGGTCACGCTAACATCCATCCAGATCTCGAAGAAGCCCCCCAGTCACCAAATATCGCTGCTTCCTCGAGTCACCAGCTTCTGGTAATAGCTGGCCACATCCCTGTGCCTGGGACCAGGGGATACTGGGCGATGTGGGAGTTGGGGGTTACTTGGGGTTCTCTTGGCTGCATCGTGGTCAGTGGTCATGCCGAACCCAAGGACAGGAAGGAGGGTCTGACCCAGATCTTTGGGCAGCTGGGATGGATTAGCTGGGTAGCAGGAACTAATCTCTGCCTGTCCCTGCCTCCTTCCGCAAAGCAGGGCTATTGCTGGAGGAAAAGTTTAGGACAAAGCTAGGGTCGATTGGTGAAACAATAAATATGAATTTTTTTCTAGTTTATAATCTACATTATCTCAAACTGACATCTTGGGTTCGAATCCCAGTTCTATCCCTTTCTTGTTGTGGGATCTCAGGCAAGTTACTTAACCTCTGGGCCTCAGTTTCATCATCTGTAAAATGGGGACAGTCATAGCACCCACCTGATGGGATCACTGTGAGGGTCATGGGAGGCTTTATAGAGATTTTTTGCTATTTAGGGTAGAGGCAGGGTGGGGAGAAACCCCTACCAAGGGAGACAGAAATTGCTAGGGAGGTGTCGATGTGAGGGTATCTGCCTGGCCTGGAGCAGTCAGGGTGAACTGGACCCTGCCCTCCAGAGCCTGGAGTCTTTACTTGATGCTCTCCCTTTTCTTTATCTGCTCATCATAGCATAGTGGTGGAGAAAGAGGGCTCTAGGCTCAGACCATCTGCATCCACTGCCTGTCTGTGTTACCTTGGGCAGGTTACTTTATCTTTTTAAACCTCAGTTTCCTCATTTGTAATGCAACAGAGCTAATCAGATCCCTGTTTCACAGAGTTTCTGTGGGGATAATATATGACGATCCATGCCTCTACCTGGCGTGTAGTAAATGCTTAGTAAGTGATAGTTGCTACCACTCCAGTTGTTATTGATAAACACTTAGTAAGCCGTGTTTTTGGAAGGAACTCTAAGAAGCACTGCTCAGAAAGATCCCCTCCTTTGAGGAGCTCGTGACCGAAAGATAACTGATGTAATATATGATGTGAGAATCACGAGAAGTGCAGTGGAGATTGGTGGGGAGACGGTCACAGCAGGGAGAGGCACAGTCTACCGAGAGGAGGCTTTGGCAGGATTCCAGTAGGCAGAGATCAGGAGAGAACTTGGGAAGGGGCCCTGGGCCTCCCTGCTTTGAGTGGCGTCCTCTCTTTCCGCTTCCTGGAGCTCTGCCTTCCTGTTCCACGGAAACAGGACTTGGCCCATGCAGCTCACTTGGATCTGGGGACTCATGGATTCTGGTCATTTCACCAAAACAGAGTAAGCCCCGAGCCTGAGTGTGAAGAGGTCAGAGCTCTGGGCGGCCAAGAGGATCCTGGGGACAAGCAGGATTTGTGTCCTTTTCCTCTTTCTGCATTGTGGGCATCATAGTAGTGCCTCCTAGAGTGTTATGAGGATAAATTAAAAGCTAGGTATCTGCCTGGTGTAGAAATAAGCTCTCAATAAATGTTGGCTGCTATTATTATTTTTAATCATCATTGTCTCGATCAGCAACATTTTATTGCCACCATTGTTCCGTTTCAGGGTTACCATGAGGACTACACAGAGAATATATGCAAAACTCCTAGCACAGTGCCACGTAGATGTTAGGTATCTGATACAACTTAGCTATTATTAGTATTTCTAACAAGAAAGAGATTCCGCACACCTTGGCCCAGTGAAATCTCTGTTGTAGTAGAAAGAGCACCAGAGTGTTAGGTGAAGACCTGGATTCAAATCCCAGCTCCGCTAGTCACTGGCTCGAAGCGTTTAACCTCTCAAGTCCTTTCCTCATCTGGAAAAGGTGGTCACGGTGACTGTCTCCAGAATCGCTGTGACTTGCCGCATTAAGTCAGCAAGTCAGCAGAAGTGCACAGCTGGTGCCTAAGAACTGAAGGAACGTGAATCGCCAGGTGACTGCAAGTAGAATAGGTGGTTGACGGCTTTGTTTTCTCCCTTCTGCTTTTAGATCACCAGAAACTAGAACGTGAGGCCCGGATATGTCGACTTCTGAAACATCCAAACATTGGTGAGTGCCCCTGCACGGAGAATTTTGAGGGTATTTTGTGGAAGATGGTGAGGACAGAGATCTATTGCTTTTGTGTGCGGGATCGTCTCTGTCCACGGGCCTTCATCTGGTGTCTGTGTTTGCCCGAGCAGGGCAGCAGCTCCATCTCAGAATTGCGGGGGCATCCTAGTCGAGAGACCTGAGTATCTCCATGGATGTGGTGCCATCTCAGGGCCGGGGTGTGTGGCACCAGAATCAGGTTTCAGACTCTCTTTCTTCCCTTTCTCCTCTGCCTTTGGGCTGAGATCCAGGGTTCTCAGCGTGTGAGATTCCGGGCTACTAGCCTGCCAGTGTCCCTCACCAGGGGCCATCCACCACCCTCATGAAAGGGTCAGGATTTTGTTTCTGGACCTGAAAGAGTTTTGTTCCTGCCGCAGTGTCCTGCACACTCTGGGAGTTTCCATGGTGCTACCGTTTTTATTTCTGTTCACTGCCCACCCGCCTGGCTTCCCTGGAGTAAGGATGGCAGGAGCCACTCAGATGGGGAAGGAGAAAAAATTAAGAGGATTTCTCCCTCTCCTACTCTGACTGGGGGGACAAGGGCACATTGTTGGTTGTTCTAAAGCCTGAGGAGGTTTGCCTGCCACAACCCACTCCAGCTCAGTTTTACATTGTTCAGCTGAAACAGTCTTTGCCAAAAGCGTTGGCCCCGATTTGGGGCTCCTTGCAGAAGGGACAGAAACTGGGCTGGCTGCAGTGTCTGAGCAGAAACCCCAGTGTTGACTTGAGGCAGAGCAGGGAGCATCTCCTAGGTTTTCTCCGAAAGCCCTGAGTCATCACAAAAGACAACACGTATTCTGTGCTCCTCAGGCATGGCCTAAATTTCGGGGCTCCCACAGTGCCCTGGAGGCCGCCTGCTCTGCTCTCCTGGCGGCCAGGGCTGTGAGGCGACTTGCCGAAGCTTGATGCTTCCTCCAGAGCTAGCCAGCCTCTGGCTTCCCAGACCTCAGGCCAGAACCCTCCCTGTGAGCTCTTGCGTGGAAGAGCTGAGGTCATACCCCAGCCCACGGGGAGAGGGGCAGTTCTGAGGTAACCAGAATGACAGCAACGCAGGGCTTTATAGATGGCAGTGGGCAGCTGGGATTATACCCGAAACAGATTGGCATTTCCAGTGATCGGCTCTGCCTGGTGCAGTGTGTTCCACGAGCCAGCACCTCTCAGCTGGCAGGTCCCGGCCTCAGAACTGCTGGAGCTCCTGGGTGGTCTCTGAGGTTAGACCGTCACCTGAAAACAGCACGGTGGGAACCCACGTGTTGCCTCGGGTAGGAGAGGGCAAACAGACAGAAACACCTAGAACAGCAGTCACAAATTCAGGCATGTTTTGCTTGGCTGGCTCAGTGGTCTAAAAATATGTTTATTATTTGCCAATATTTAAAAATGAGATTTCACATTTTAGAAAAAAATCTATTTCCCCGTCTTTCAAATCAGAAGGCTGGGCTCGTGGCCAGAGTTGCTGCGGCTGAGTGGTGGCTGCTCCCTCGGCCCACTGGCCACCGTCCTCGTCACTCCATGTTATCTCACATTTGCATTGCCTACCTGGGCCCCGCAGGCCTTGCCAGCCTGTATCCTCTGACTTAGAAGTTCCAGAACAGGAAGAAAAAACACGTGAGTGACTAAAGCCGCTCAGAGGCACAGAAGCATTTTGGTGTTCCAGTCCTAGGCCTCAGGGTCCGAGCAGAAACTTCCTTTCCTTCACGCCCCTTGTGACCGACTCATTCAGCAATGATGAGTTGTCCTCATGTAGGCAGGAGAGCAAGGGGGAGGAGCTGATAATGCAGGAGGCAGAACCACGTCTGCATCACCTGCGACACAGGCATGGTTGACCACAGAAGGGTCAGGGTATAATGAAGACAACTGAGAAACAAACAGGAAGGACAAAAATGGGATACTAGCTGAAGAAAGTCCTAGCCTTCTTTTTATGTATTTCTTTTTTTTTCTTTTTGAGACAGAGTCTGTCTCTTGTCACCCTGGGTAGAGTGCAGTGGCATCATCATAGCTCACTGCAACCTCAAACTCCTGGGCTCAAGCGGTCCTCCTGCCTCAGCCTCCTGAGTAGCTGGGACCACAGGTGCACACCACGACGCCTGACTACTTTTTCTATTTTTAGTAGAGATGGGGTCTCACTCTTGCTCAGGCTGGTCTCAAACTCCTGAGCTCAAGCAATCCTCCCACCTCGGCCTCCCAGAGTGCTAGGATTACAGGCGTAAACCATCGCGCCCGGTCCTTTTTATGTATTTCTAGAACTATACTTTTTGACCTCTTAGACTTGACCTGGTTTGGTAACCCTTTCCTTTTGGCCCCTGCCCCCAGCTCAGAATAGAGGCAGCCAGGGACACTGTCTGTCCAGCCATCCGCTCTGTCAGGAAGGCAGCGAGGCCCAGGAAAGGCCAGGCGTGGCACGGTCACTTGGTTGGCATCTGATAGCCTAGACCCGTGCTTTCGTTTCATGACTGCTCCCAGGTCCTGAGCAATGTTGGTCTGAGGACCTGTTCTGAGGTCAAGGGCAGGCAGAAGGGCAAGAGAGTCAGGACTCCAGTGAGAACCAGGGCTCCTGGAGATGTGACCGAGCTCAGGTCCAAGAGGCAGGGATTGCCATGGATCTGGCCCTGGCTCGTGGCAGGGGAGGAGGCAGTTTTGTGCCCCTTAATTCACTATTCCTCTCCTCTCTCCACTGCTCCATCCTTCAGAACCGTGACCCTTTTGGCTCTGGCCTCTTGAAAGGGAGACAAGCAGAGCAGCGCGCGAACGGTGCGCAGTTGAGGGCGCAGAGAGCGAAGAGCGCAGGTCAGCTCCGGCTGCCGGCAGACTCGGAGGCCCGTGGGTTCAGATGGGGAACTTAGGGGCCAGGCGTCCTCCGTTCTTCCCTAATAGACATTCTGTCCCAGGAGTTAAAAGCCTGTCGAAAGAGTGAACCCTGATGTAAACCGTGGCCTTTGGCGATGATGATGTGCCAGTGTCGGTTCATCGACTGTAGCGAATGTACCACCCTGGTGCAGGGTGTTGCTAGGGGAGGCTGTGCGTGTGGGGACCTGGGGCATTTGGGAACTCCCTGTGCTCTCCGCTTCATTTTACTGCGAACCTATAACTGCTCCAAAAACAACGTTTATTAATTAAAAACAAACAGACAAACACAACAAAGTGCCTGTCGGGTGTGAGACATAGTGCTGAACTCAAAACAGCCCCGGGAGAGTGGCCCGCAGCGGGGAGCGGAGAGCGGACTGCTAGTGCCAGTCGGGGCTGAATGAAGCGCCGGCTACCTGTGATCTGCCCGCTCCGCTCCACGTTGCTCTGATGAATAGGCTCTGTCCTCCTTCGTGCTGAGCGGGCCCCAGCAGTTTCTATCACAGTCTGGCCTTGTGGTTTAGAGCAGCACTTCTGAAACTTTTATGTGCTTGTGACTCACCCAGGGATCGTGTTAAAATTCAGATTCTGACTCGGTAAGTCTGGGGTGGGACCTGAGATCCCGCATGTCCGACGTCTCCAGGTGACGCACTGGCTGCTGGCCTGTGGTCCATACTTGGAGAAGCCAAAGGTTTGTGGCTTTGGAGTCACATCCAGATTTGGGGTTTGAATCTGGGATTTGCTAGTTAGTGACTGTGACCTCCAGCGAGTTATTTAACCAGTCTGCTTTGTCACCTGAGCCGCTTCGTTGTTACGAGAGAGTCAGGAGTAAAGGAGGCTAGGACACTGAGACGATGAGAACGGAAGCGGAGATCCCAGCTCCCAGAAGGGCTTGCTCCTCCGTCCCCAACCCCAACTCTGTTTGCAAATTATCCAAGCCAGGCCACCATTTACCTTGGGCCCAGGGCCGGTTCAGCTAACAGTAAGTGTAGCAAAAATAGTTACAAAGAAAGAGAAGGAAACACTGAATCATGACTGAGCTGCTTCTAAATCCCTGCTGGGGGTGGGTGGGTAGGGGGGAATCCTGCTACCACCAGCTCCTGGGGGGCCGGCTGAGTCCCCCACAAGCCCCCAGAGCAATGGGACCTCCTTCCCACTCTTTTATTGCTGTAGACATTTTTAACACAGTTTTTCAGTGCTTTTTTGAGAAAGATTTGTTAAAATGTGGCATATTGTTGGGTGGTTTTTTAAAGCATTGGAAATAGACACAACATTTGGGTTGTGGCTGTCTCAGTCCTTGAAGGTACGAAATATCAAGTAAAGATATTTAGGTGTTTGGGCCGTCCTGTCTTCCACAGCTTTAAAGAATAGTGATTGGGTTTGTGGCTGAAATGTAGCGAATGCTTTGTCGTCCTTTTCCCGGGTCTTCTTGCCCACAGACTTGGTCCGGCCCTCCTTGGCCATCACGCCCTGGCACTACCTTGGAATGGGCTGGGTGTCAGATGATTTTATTCCACACATCCGCATCCGTACTATCCTTTGCTTCTGCCCCACAGCACTCAACAGCATTGTGCTTAGTTACGTATTTGTGTAATTGCTGGTTTAAAGTCTGTCTTCTCCTTGCCTGGAAGCTCAGGGCAGCAGAGCTGGCTCCTTTTCTTCCCAGCTGTTTCCATGGCATGCACAGCCTCGCCTCTTCAGGGTAGGTGCCTAACGGGCGTTGTAAAGCCAGTCAGAATTGCCAAGGGTGGTGGGGACGGGCTGGAGCTCTTTTGCCTAAGAGTTTGGAGGAAGCGACTCCCTAGCGATTCTGCAATACGGGAATCTCGATGTCGGTTTGTCTTGGCTTCAGGTGCACATAGTATGATTTTGGGCAGGTTTCTTTTAGAGCCTCAGTTTCCTCTTCTGTCCAATGGGCATGTACAAGTAGCTACCCTACAGAGTTCATGCAAGGGTTCAGTAAAATGCGTGTACAGCACGTGGAACAGTGCCTGGCGTGTAGGAAGAGCTCAGCTAAGTGTTAATTGTTATCATTTCAGTCATTATCAAGAATCTGCTAGTTGGGTGTTTAGGATGATGCAGTCGTTTCTCCTCTTGTCCTCAGTTCTTGTTAATTTCTTTACAAATTAAAAAAAGATGAGTGCAGTCTTATTCAGATATGAAGGCCCCCCTTCCCCCCTGTCCTGGCAGGTGCCTTGCTCTGGGGCTCACATCAAAGCTGCTCTCTCGGCTGGGTGGCCCTGGAGGATTAGTGTTCCTTTGCTGCTCCTCTCTCCTAATTCCCCTCCCCAGCTTCCTCCCACCTGGGCTCTGTGTGTGGCCTTCCTGGAGAAGGGCAGATGCCAGTGACTCCATGTCTGGGCAGAGGCATGGGTGCCTGCGCCTTCTGCCCTGTTCTCGGCCCTGCTGGGCTGGGCTGGGGGGGGCATGGGGTGGGGGTCTGGGTCGGGCAGGGCCCAGAGCGGCACGACTGCCCCGGGAGCGGTTGTTAGCATCCTACCTGCTGCCCCGCGAGCTCACCATCCTGCTGCTGTTAGTTACCTCCCTAATGAAGCTGGTCGTTGGCTTCTGGGACAGCTGATTTCCAGGGGATTATTTGTATTACACACTTTAATGCTTTTTAATAGCAAATTTTTAATTAAATGGAAAGTCCTTTTGGAAGTGAGGAAGCAGCAGCTGCAGTAAGACTCAGTGTGTGGCTCTGACTGACACCAGAGACGCAGCGAGGACTTGGGGGACGTGACTGAGCGTGCCCAGGTTAGCTGGGTGGGAGGGAAGCGGGGTCTGGCTCTGACACCTTCCTTCTGTCCTAAATCCCTCCTCTGTCGTCTGCAGGTCTAGGGAAGTGGCAGCTTGTTTGCCCCAATACAGGAGAGAAAGTTTGAGGAGGAGGCACATTAGAAGTATCACCTGCCTTTGATCCTGTTCACAGAAATACAGAAATTGGGGTGGGATTTGGGGGTTGAGTAACCAGATGGGATCCAGTAAGGTAGCACTGTGACATGGCAGGCCTGAGTCCGTGTTGGAGTGAGAAGAACCAGGGGCCTGTCGTGATGGTTCAGGGCCTCGGGGTGGGGCAGTCTGGGTCGTGCATTTTGCCTTCTGACGATCTTGCTTTGGTGGGGAAGGGGTGGGAGAGGATGTGGGGAAGCGCTGAGGAAATGCTCCGACGCTGGAAATGGAAGCAGCGGGGCCTGCCAAGGAAGAGACACGGCGAAGCACTTCACCAGTCGGTTTGGTGACAGGCCATTCCTGAAGTGCTCCATGAGCTGCTCCCGTAACTGCCAAGGATTGGAGCAAAGGTCAGTCGGAGGGAGCCCTTTGGAACAGAGGTTCCCCGGCAAGAGAGTTCAGGTGAGGGGAGAGACGGGGACAGGCAGCCAAAGCATAGTCGCGCCTGCATTAGAGCGATGCTCAGGGGTTGGCATTTCACCCAGAGGTGGCTTTGCGGGCACAAGCTTGAAGAGGAGACCTCAGAAGACATTAGGTTGGTTTTTTGCCCAAGAGCTTTGGAGGCGGGGAGTGGAAAGGGCTTCTGCTGGCCAGCCTTTTCTCACAGTTGTGAATTGCCCTAGTTATCTTCGGGCGGTGCCCTCCTAGACCTGTCTTCAGCGCTGTTGTAGGGATACTTGTGAGCAATCTTTCTTGCGGGCTCCTGCCCCCGTGCTTCTTATAGGAAGCGGTGGTGTAGACCGGTCTTTGGAGTCACAGAGCACTGGGTTCACATCGTCACCCATCACTTAGAAGCACTTGTGGCCTTGGGCAAGAGACTTTCTATCCCTGAGCCTCCGGTGTTTTCATCTGCAAATCGAGAATAACATTCATCTCAGGGTGGTCGAAAGGAGTAGTAAACTCCTCAGAGGCAGGTACTGTGTCTGTCCCTCCTGAATCCTACCTCGTAGCACAGGATCTGGCACACAGTAGGTGCTCAATAAATGCTTGTGGAATCAGTAGTGTATGCCCAGAGTCATACACAGACCTGGCACATAGTAAGCACTTAATAAGTGGCTGTTCTTGTGGTTGCCTGAAAATGCACGTGGCTTCTGGGCCCCCCCCACCATTGCCCCGCGCCACGTGCTCTGCTCGGCCTTTCTGCTTTCTCCCCCGCCCCTCCCTGTTTGCTCCTCTGAAAGAGTCCTCGGCTCTCCGCCCTGCTATCAGCATCCCTAGGTGCTGCTCACTCTGCGTCACACCCTCATGCATCACTCACATCCCAGGGCCACCTTCTCTGAGACCAGTCCTTCCAGGAAGGTTCCTCCTTTCCTCCATCTCGACTGACTTCTTAGCCAGGAAGCGTCTGTCTCTTGCCTGGGTCCGAGGAGGCAACCAGAGCTCCGGTCTCTGACTCCGAGGCCGTGTAACCTGGGTGGGGGGTGTTGGGCATGTTGCCACTTCTGCCCCGCCGCTCCTTGAGCTGACAGGACAGGACAGGGGCGGGGCTGCCCAGGCAGAGGAGAGCAGGATTTCGGAGTTTTCTCTCGTTAATCTCTGTCCCCTCTCCTCTCTTGCAGTGCGCCTCCATGACAGTATTTCTGAAGAAGGGTTTCACTACCTCGTGTTTGACCTGTAAGTGCCACTCTCTGAGGGTGTGGGGGCCTTTCCCTCCAGCCGGCTCTAGATGCGGGCTTGGGAAAAGGCCTGAACAGGGTCTCCAGCCTCTGCCCAGGGTCCCTCCCCTTGGCCTGAGCGAAAGGATTTGAGTGTGAACTTCTCTGGTAAAGGGGCAGGTCCTGGCCCAGAGCCCCCAGGGTCCTGCTGCTCGCTCAGTAGCTCCCCGGGGCTCAGTCCCAGGATGGCATGGCTCTGGCATTTCTGTTCAGCAGCACACCTCCCGTAGATGCCTTTTTCTTGTTTCTCGTGTGTTCCCCTTAGTGGAGAAATAAAATACAGCTAGCTCTTTGCATGACCTTAACAATTCTGGGAAATTGAAGGTAGCTTTTATTAGTCATAAGCCAGGCTCCATTTGGTCTCTCCTCCACTTTGGTTGTGTTTTAATTTCTTAAAAGTGACTCTTCACCTCCTGGAAACTCCTTGCCGGCATTTGCAGGGTTGGAGCTCTCTGTCATTGGTGTCATTACTCTTCAACTTCAGGAGTATGTCTGTCCTTCTTGGGCAGCTAGATTTTAGTGTTCATACTGGTCTCAAAGCGATGGTTTTTGGTTAGGTTGACTATTTACCTTCATCTCTGTTTGAATATTAGCTCACCTGTGGGTTATAGAAACAGCAACGTCCAGAAGGGAGGGAGGGCCCATGATACCTCAGGGAGAAGCCCCATGTCGTTGAAGGATTGAGCCTGTTCTGGGCTCTCAGACAAAATGCATGTGGAGTTGGGATTTCTCTAAAAGCCATTCTACAGTGTGACCCTGTTTCCTGTTGGACATTGGGGTGGACCTAGGGACCCCTGCCTCCTCTGACCCTCTTCTTCTGTTTTGGTTGCAGTGTTACCGGTGGGGAGCTGTTTGAAGACATTGTGGCCAGAGAGTACTACAGCGAAGCAGATGCCAGGTGAGATGAGGGCCCAGTAGTTCAAGTGCAGCTCTGGAGTTTGGGATTGAAATAAGTCTTGGCCACCTCCAGGGGCCTGCATTGCACCTATTTGAATAGTCTTTGGGGAAGATCAAAGAGCTCTTATCTGGACAGCTTCTGTAGAGCTAGGCTAGAGCTTCCTACTGTGGCTGATATTAGAAATTAAAAATTCGGGGCCAGGAGGAGTGGCTTACACCTGTAATCCCAGCACTTTGGGAGGTCAAGACAGGAGGATCGCTGAGGCCAAGAGTTTGAGACCAGCCAGAACAACATAGCAAGACACTGTCTCTAAAAAAAAAAAAAAAAAAAATTAACCAGGCTTAGTGCCACATGCCTGTAGTCCCAGCTGCTCAGGAGGCTGAGGCAGTAGGATTGCTTGAGCCCAGAAATTCAGTTACAGTGAGCTATGATCAGGCCACTGCACTCTGGTCTGGGTGACAGAGTGTAACCTTGTCTCAAAAAAAAAAAAAAAAATTTCCCAGGTCAATTTTTTACAAAGCTCTTACAAGTCTCCTTTACCCTGTTATCTCAAAACACCATGTTTTGCACTACTGAGTCTTTGCACACTTGCCCAAGTGCTCTCTCTACCCCCTTCTTTCTTTTGACAAGTCCTAGTATGGACAAGCCACTGAGCTGAGGTCCTGGTGTGATCCAGAGATGGAGAAAACATGGCTTCTGACCGAAGGAGTATAGGGTTTTGGGTTAATCCAACCAAGGAGCCTCCTTGGGAGCTGTCAGCCTCTGCCACCATCTCTTGCCTACGATGACCAGCCTCAGTGTGGGGCTCTGCTGGCTGGGGACCATTCCCTGGCCACATGCCTCAGCTCCCAGCCCTCCCTGGAAGCCCTGGAACCTCCTTCGTGTGACACAGCAGAATTCCTCCCACACCACCGCGCTCCGGCGTCTGTTTGGCCTGCCTTTCCCGCCTCGGCTCTTCCCCCAGCCGCGCTGCTCTCTGAGGGTGATGTCCTTACAACCTGGTTTTGATCATCCAGCCTGCAGCTTATCTGGCTTATGTGGCAGCTCTGGCTGCCTCTGGAGAGGGGAGCTTCCTCACAAATGTCTCCACCCCGAGAGGCCAATGTTTGCTGATCAACTTCAGATGCTTCAGCCTGGGGAAAAATTCTCAAGTGGGGAGATGAATTCCAGTGCCAGCAGGGGAGGACCAGGCTGTGGGGCGGAGGAGGAGGCAGCTATAGCTCCGGGAGCCTGGGAGGAGGAGGGAGAGCTAGGGAGGGGGGCGGGCCGAGGCTGGTGACTATACCAGTGGGCTTGGCCTGGCTCTGCTGGGACACTTCGCACTTTTGCCATTTTTGGCCAGAAGGCTCTCCCTGCTAGCCCGGCTCTGTTCTAATTATACATTTCTGTGAAGACTCGCCTCTTCGGCTCAGTCTTAAAGTCTCTTTGGCCCATTCTTGGTCTGTATCCTATTGGGAGGCCAGAGCCTCAGTCTCCAGGGTCCCATTAAGACCCCATGGCTCTTGTGGGAGCCCCAGCATTGGATTTTAGAGAAAGGAATAATAAGCCCAAGCCCCCCAGCCCAGCACAGCAGGACTGCATACCTGGTGGTCTGTGATGTGAGGATCTGTTCTCTCGAGCGGGGTTCTTCAACCTTGGTGCTACTGACATTTTAGGCCACAGAATTTTTTGTTGCAAGGACCTCTCCTGGGCGTTGTAGACATTTAGAAGCATCCTTGGCCCCCTACCCACTAATTGCTAGTAGCAACCCCCCGAGTTGTGACAATCAGAAATGTCCCTAGACATCGCCAAATGTCCCCTAGCAGGGCAAACTCAGTTGAAAACCACTACTCTAGACTGCCCACGCTCTCTGCCAGGAGTTTGACTGCAGAGATAGCAGGATGGTTTGCAAGGTGGACAGTCTAATTTGAGAATGTGATTCTGGCTTGTCGTCCTAGCTACTTGGGATGCTGAGGCGGGAGGATTGCTTGAGCTCAAGAATTGGTGACCAACCTGGGCAACATAGCAAGACCCCATCTCTAAAAAAAAAACAGTGACTCTGAGTTAGTTTGCCTTTTTCTTTACAAAATCATCAGGAGGATACTTCTCCTTAGGTACCCTGCTTGGAACCCTCTTAAGTACATTGTTTCTTAAAGGTATGTGTATGCTTGTTTTATCTCCCCTAGTAGATGATGAACGTGCAGCAACTGCGTCTTGCTCATCTTTCTGTCCTGTGTGGTCCCAAGCACAGTGCCTTATAGGCACTCAGTAAATGTTTAGATAAATGAACACGTGCATCCACCCCAAAACGACTTAGGTGGTTTAGCTGAACTCTCCTTTCTAAGTTAGCACAAGCCTCTTCTCCAAGGACAAAGTTACTATATAGGGAAAGAAAAGGAAGGAAGGGGTTAGATGGTCTCATCTTTCTCAGGAGTCTGGGGGAGTCTCCTAGTCTCTTGGAAGTGAACTGGTTATGTTAGACCTTTAGGGTCAGAAGGAGGTGTGATGGACCCCTGTTCTAGTCTCTCCTCTGCCATTATCTAGCAGGTGATGGTGGAAAATCCACTTAATCTGCCCGGGCCTCAGTTTCCTTTTCATGAAATAAATCGAACCAAAGGATGTCTAAGGTCGTCGTTCAGTGATTCTCCATGAACCTGTGACCCACTGTTATGTGCCTTAGCCCACAGCAGATGAGATCGTTTAACTTTGCACTGACGTTTCTTTTCCTTCTGCTTTTCCAGCCACTGTATACATCAGATTCTGGAGAGTGTTAACCACATCCACCAGCATGACATCGTGCACCGGGACCTGAAGGTACTACCCAGGCTCCCCCTTGCCTCCGCTTTTGAGGTGTTGGCGCCATCTGGTGCCAGGCAGTGGTACTGCGTGGACCCAAACCAGGCCCCCTCCGGGTGGCAGGGTGGGTGCCTCACAAGGTTCTCTCTGCTCCTTCTGCAGCCTGAGAACCTGCTGCTGGCGAGCAAATGCAAAGGTGCTGCCGTCAAGCTGGCTGATTTTGGTCTAGCCATCGAAGTGCAGGGAGAGCAGCAGGCTTGGTTTGGTAAGGGCGATCCTGTCTTCCTGGAATACAGCCCCCACCCTTCCTCCTCTTCCTGATCTGCCTTCCTCCTTTAGAACCAGAAGCCAGACTCTTAATGGTCCTGGCCTCCTCAGAGACCAGAGGAGGGTGGGAGGGCACAGAGCTCCCTCCTGGCCCTGCGTGACTCAGTGCAGTGAGTCTAGCTGTCGTCAGCACTTCCTTCTTCCTGCCTCGGGAGGATTTGGGAGTTCCTGGTAGGCACACGGACTTGCCCTCTGATTTAGATTCCAGACACTACGATAAGCCCAGCCTGTCATCTCTTGCTGCCTGCGTGCGGAGAGCTTATGTAGCAAAAGCAGCAGGAATGAGAAGACACTTGGGGGAAATTGCTGATGTGGGTTTCATGAGAGAGAAAGCGGGTTCAGTGTGCCTCTGCCCTCTCTTCTGTACAGGTTTTGCTGGCACCCCAGGTTACTTGTCCCCTGAGGTCTTGAGGAAAGATCCCTATGGAAAACCTGTGGATATCTGGGCCTGCGGTAAGCCCATTCCACACTCAGCTTTTCGGTGTTAAGGGCCCTCGACTTCCGATGATGGCGAGAAAGAGGCATCGCTTTCCTTGCTGGTCGCACGAGTGGCTGGTGTGTGTGAAATCGCAGTGTTTGCTCTAGTGCCCTGGGGTGGCTGTTCCCATCACACCCTCCTCCCCTTGTACTTCCTGGATTATTCTGCATCCTTCTTGGAGAGGGACTCGCCCATGCCTTAGAGGATGGGTTGTGCCTAGAGAAATCCGTGAGGAGTGAGGCAAAGCGGCAGCAGGGGCTAGTGTCACAGAATTACTGGCTGGCACCCACTCCTAACTCCGGTATGGCCCTCGCCTTCTGAGTGGCTCTGAGCCCTGCACGACTTTTCCTGGTTCCTCAGGGAGGGAGTGACTGACCCCAGTGACCTGTGTGTTCTGTCTCGCAGGGGTCATCCTGTATATCCTTCTGGTGGGATACCCTCCCTTCTGGGACGAGGATCAGCACAAGCTGTATCAGCAGATCAAGGCTGGAGCCTATGATGTAAGGACCGGTTTGCTGGAGAGCCAAGCGAACAAGCCGGGAAGGGCAGTCCCCTGCTGCTCGAGCTTTGTCCACAGGAGGAAGCTTGTTTAGTGTGTCACATGATACGGGGTGTCAGGGCACTTTGAGGACCCAGAGATGGGCATACAGGGCTCAATTCTTGCCACCCCAAACCCTAGGAGCAACTTTTTTTTGGCACAGCCTTCTAGGTAGCTATAAAATTGAGGAGCCCACTTAAATCCTTTGATCTTGATTTGCAAAGACTGGAGCGGCCTCAGGGTGCACTGCATGACACAGAGATGAGAAGTCTGGAGGCTCCCTCCACCGCAGTGTACCTTGGGTCCATCACTGAGCCTCTGTCTTCCTAAGTAGAGAAATCAACCAGAGAACACACATCCCCTTCCTGCTCTGATCTGATATTCCACATTCTAACCATGATTGTTTTGTCTTCCTTTCCTAGTCTTTAAGTTGACACGGGTTCTGGGATATTGCCAGGGCTTCTCCAAGCTCTCTACCGGGCAGCGTTAGGTACCGAAGAGTATCCCAATTATAGGAGTTGGGTCAAAGACAGGCTACGTTTCAGGCTGTGAGGCTCACAAATTTCACATCCCTCCTCCCCCTGTTCCTGCTTCTTAGTTTCCATCACCAGAATGGGACACGGTGACTCCTGAAGCCAAGAACTTGATCAACCAGATGTTGACCATAAACCCAGCAAAGCGCATCACGGCTGACCAGGCTCTCAAGCACCCATGGGTCTGCGTAAGTATCTTGGCCTGGGGTCAAGGACCTCAGGGATGCCAGCCCTCCACGTGCCTTCAGGAGCTCCCTTCCCCTCCTTCCCATCAGAGAATCATTTCTGGGTCCTGAGCAAGGACTCAGCAGGAGAACAGGGGACTGGTGAGGTTGAAAGCCAATAAATGTCACCAGGGGGGACTCAGGAGGCTGATTAGGCTAACAGGGCCTCTGCTCGTCTCACCCCTACCCACTGTTGTCAGGCTGGATTTTGGTTCTGTTCTTGAAGGAGGGCTTGGGGTTGACCCTTGCAGACTCTGGGTAGTTGATGATAGAAAGCCACTCGCTGGCAGGACCCAGAGTGAATCCCAAGCTTAGGGTGCACACTCGGATCTCAACTCATACAGCTCTAATGGAACTGTGATCAAGACCCAACGAATCATCAGAAGGGGGCCTCTCACACCTATAATCCTAGCACTCTGGGAGGCCGAGGTAGGAGGCCAGGAGTTCAAGACCAGCCTGAGCAAGAGCAAGTCCCCATCTCTACCAAAAATAGAAAAATTAGCTGGGTGAGGTGGTGCAAGTCTGTAGTCCCAGCTACTTGGGAGGCTGAAGCAGGAGGATCACTTGAGTCCAGGAGTTTGAGGTTGCTGTGAGCTATTATGATGGCACTGTACTCTAGCCAGGGTAACAAAGCAAGACTCTGTCTCAAAACACACACACACACACAAAGAGGGAGCCTCTGAGTCATTAAAAAGAGCACCCTGAAGCTCAGTCATAAAGTTTCTGTCTGAATTCCTAGGAGAGCTCCCCAGGCTATCTGTGGGTCGGCAGGCTCTGTTTTCCTGTGTAGTCCTATCAGGCTGAAATATCTTTCACACAAAGAAGGGTCTGGTACAGTTAGACATCTCGACAACCATGAGGCATTATTTATTTGTCCTTTCCTGAGTTTATTGAATGACTCTTTGATGCTGGTAGCCATGTGGGTGTTAGAGATACAAAGATGAATCAGGCCTGGTCTCTGCCCTCAATGATTTCAAAGATTATCTGGGGAGACAGACACTCAAACAGGCAACCATGCGACGACATGATACATGTGTACAAGAATCCGATGAGAGTATAGGAGCTCCTACTGTCCATGGTGGGTAGTGTGGTTACTGAAGCCTGCACGGAGGAGGTGACCTCTATCCTGGTTCTTAGTAGACAGCTAGGAGGTCCCCAGGATGTTAACCTACAGACAGAGGTTAGCATGGGCCAGGGTGAGAGCTTATGTGGAACTGTGGGGAGTTTAAGGAACGTTAAGTAGTTTGGTTGCAGATGAGGTTATGACTATAGGAGTACAAGAGAATGAGGCCAACGAGATTCTGTGATATGCAAGTTCCTGCCTAAGGAGTTTGGATTTTATTCTGAAAGCACAGGGAACCATTTAAGGATGCTAAAGAGGGAATGAAATTTGAATTTAAGAAAGATCACTTTGGAAGCTGTATAGAAAATGGAATTGCCAGATGCAGTGGCACATGCCTGTAGTCCCAGCTACTCGGGAGGCTGAGGCAGGAAGATCACTAGAATCCAGGAGTTTGAGGCTGCAGTGAGCTATAATCATGCCTGTGAATAGCCATTGTACTCCAGCCTGGACAACATAGCAAGATCCCCATCTCGAGAAAAAAAGAAAAATGGAATTGAAGAAGAAAGAGGCTGGAGGCAAAGAACTCAGGAAGCTTTCATAATTGTCTAAGCAAGACCAGATGAGGTCTCCACTGAGGGTGAACATGGCGGGGGGGTGTGGTGAGGAGTGGACAGATTGAGGAGATATTTGAGAGGTAGGATCAAATGGATTTAATTCACTCCCCACTTGGATTTGGAAAGTGAAGAAGAGAGAAGGATCTGTGGGGACTGCCAGATTACGAGTTGGTACCTGAGTGCCATTGACCCAGAGGAAAGCCAGAGGAGCTTGTTTGTGAGAAAAGATGATGATTTTAGTTTTGCAGATACTAAGTGTGGTGTCTAGGGACCTTCAGCTGGAGATACCCGGTGGGCAGTTAGAAATAGGGCTCTAGAGATTATAAAAGGAGTTAAAAATTGGAAATACTGGTCCTAGTCATTTCTGTGTAGTTGGCAGTAAGGCTGTAGAAATAGGTACAAGTATTCCTGTGCTGATTGAATTCTTAATGAGAACTCATACTGCTTCAGTAAGAGCAGAGATGGCCACCAGACACCAGCATCAAATGACACTCAGGAGAATTAGGGGAGCTAGCAGAGGTGACTGAGAATGAGAACTTCCCCAGCAGGAGGAAAATCAGGAGCAGAAGATTCAGAAGCGAAGGAACAAGAGGTCTCAGGAAGGGAGTGTCAGCGATTGGTCCCTGATAATGATGGAAAAGAATCCACTGGCTCTGACCAAGTAGCGGCCATTGTTTCATCATCTCACTGTGCAGACAGTGGAGTGAGAGAGACAGAAGCCCGTTTTCAGTGAAGCAAAGAGGGAGTGAGTGCAAGGAGGAGTGTGGGAAGCTAGGCAGTGAAGAAGGGGCAGGAACGGTCTTACTTAGAGGAGGCAGATGGGGCAGGGGAATTTTTAAGGTTTATTTTTTTTTTAAATATTTAGTTCAAGGAGAGGCTTGAAATAAGAATCTAGTCCAGTGGAAGGGTTTGAAAATATTGGTTAATAGTCTTAAGCTCTTTTAGAATTTGTCTAGCGGGTTTTCCAGTCCTCACTGGAAGGCCCCCCAAAAATTATATTAAAAAAATCAAGAAAATATTGGGTAATGAAGGAAGCAAAGGGGTTTGATAGCAGAAAAGGGAGGGGGCCCGGCATGCAGAGTGATGCCCCTGGGACTCAGATCAGGTTGCAGGCAGGTGAAAATCAGCTTGTGTGGGGGCGGGCTGAAGTCAGAGGTGTTCTTGCTTGACGACTTCTCCAATCTCTCATTTCTTTTTGTGGTGAAGCTTACACCGAGGAGGAGGAGGAGAAATGAGAGAGTAGGGGGAAGGTGAGAAGGTGGGGAGAGCTGCTTCAGGAACCAGGAAACGGAGTGGGCCAGGGATGAGGAGACGGGTCGCAAGGCAGCCCCCTGGGGTTGTGGGCACCAGGCTGCATGTTCTGGGCATTGTTTTTCTAACAGGCTGGTGAAGACAACAAAGCAAAAGGAGAGGGTCAGCAACTTAAAAAAAGCACTCAAAAATTAGGGAAATATTATATACTGGAAGCCATGTTTGTGGCCCTCACCATCTGCAATCTGGTGTATCTCCGTAGCCCCCGAGGACTTCACTGTGTTGTGACGTTATATAATAACGGGTGCTCATATTGACAACCTGAGTCATCAGGGAAATGTAGACTGTGTCTGGCGGACTCCGTAAGGAGTCCAGGAAGTTAGCAGTAAAAACACTGAAGAAAAATTTCCATTCAGAATGGTGAAAAGAATTGATGCTTCGGCTCACACCTGTAATCCTAGCACTCTGGAAGGTCAAGGCGGGTGGATCGCTCAAGGTCAGGAGTTCGAGACCAGCCTGAGCAAGAGTGAGACTCCCTCTCTACTAAAAATAGAAAGAAATGATCTGGACAACTAAAAAATATAGATATAGAAATATTTAGCTGAGCATGGTGGCTCATGCCTGTAGTCCCAGCTACCTGGGAGGCTGAGGCAGGAGGATCGCTTGAGCCCAGGAGTTTGAGGTTGCTGTGAGCTCTGATGATGCCACTACACTCTAGCCAGGGCAACAGAGTAA
>CAUYSK010126167.1:0-20648 GCA_963575035.1 Avahi laniger | reverse complement strand
GTTCCAGCTCTATCCTTTTTTTTTTTTTTTTTTTTGAGACAGAGTCTCGCTGGGTTGCCCTGGCTAGAGTGAGTGCCGTGGCGTCAGCCTAGCTCACAGCAACCTCAAACTCCTGGGCTCAAGCAATCCTCCTGCCTCAGCCTCTCGAGTAGCTGGGACTACAGGCATGCGCCACCATGCCTGGCTAGTTTTTTCTATATATTTTTAGTTGTTCAATTAATTTCTTTCTATTTTTAGTAGAGACGAGGTCTCCCTCTTGCTCAAGCTGGTCTCGAACTCCTGAGCTCAAACAATCCGCCCGCCTCAGCCTCCCAGAGAGCTAGGATTACAAGCGTGAGCCACCGCGCCCGGCCTTGTCAATCTTTCTTAAAGTAGACATTATCCTGCTGTCTTTAGGAAGTGAGAAATGATTTCAGTAATTCCACTGATTGATTTTACATGAAGCACAAACAGAAGGATAATTCAATATCCATGGCTGAAAAGAGAATTTGTGAGTTGTCTGCTTTAAAAAAATAAGCAAAATAATTTGATACTATATTACCACCTTGAGTTGCGTGACTTCCCTGTCAAAGAAAAGGCAAGCCTGAAGACAGAGTCAAGGCTATCGGTTAGGGAGCCTGCTATGAGCCATACATCTACTTTAATAAAGAGGTTAGAGGTTATCCAGCTTGCCACGGCTTTGCAGTTAGTTATTCTCCACCTCACTCAAAGTCAGCCCTCTCTTTCCACTATATCAAGTTCCTTTGGTTAAAAAAAAAAAGGTGTAAATTATATTGGAAAATCAGAGTATTCAAGATTTTTTGAAATCAGTGAAATTTTAACCACAATACATTAGCTTAACAAATAATATGGATAAATATGTACAGAATGTAGTTTGTGCCAGACACTATTTCAAGCTCTTTCCATATATTATTTTATTTTTCCACAGTCCATTAAAAGAAGTACTATTATTATAACTTGATTTTTCAGATAAGTAAACCTATGTTCAGAGAGGTTATGTAACTTGTTTATCAATAAAATTTTTCTTTAGCTTTACTCTAAAACATAATCCAACTTCATTATAACGTATTAAAGGTATATGATATAAAAATAACTTTTCAAAATATAGTAATTTAAATTCATTTACTCTAAGATTAAAGACATCAGATCAAAATAAACTAACAATTCCAACATGCTTAGCTCAATGATGACAAATTAATGATTAATTTATTGTCATTATAAGCTATGCACACACTTACATAGTATCATGTTCACCTGTACTGCTAAAACATAGGAAGTAGAATCACTAAGATGAAAAATTATTTCAGTTTTTCAACCCAATTTGACTAACATGGTTGAACAAACAGTATTCTAACCTTCTACGTAATGTTTTAAAAATGGATTCTAGTTTAAAAAAAAGATTTTAGCAGACAGCATTTTATAAATAGGAAAACGTAGCTTAGTGAAGTGACAACCTCTGACCACAAAGTAACTCATTAGAAGTAACCTACCTAGAATTTAGAAGTTATTGATTTTTTCCCTTGTGGTCACACCACAAACCATGAAAAATGTGTGGTGTACCATTTGAAATACATTAAACTTCACTAGTACTTTAAATAGTTTTCCTAAACCTTCAGCCATACAGAAATCTAATTAGTTTACTAAATGTGCACCAGCCACAATCATATTTACTTAAGACTCAAGGAAAAATACAGAATACACCGAACTCCATTGGGTGAAATCTTATATGCCATTCTGTTTAACGCTCCTTCGAAGCAGGAAATTCATCTAAAACATATTTGAAAGTTGATCATTTCCTTCTGAGTATATTTCAGTGATTGGATTCCCTCTACTTTTAGAAACAGCCTCTTCATCTTTGACAGTTTTACTGACTATGGAAATTCTTAACCTGAATCAAAATTTGCTTCCTAATTTTTGACCCGTTTGTTTTGGTTTTGCCAAATAGAGATATATAGTCCACCTTTTTTTTTTCCCTGTAGTAGCCCTTCCCTTCTCTGTAGACAGCCATCACATCTCCCTAAATCCTTTCCAGGTGAGTTGTCTCCAACTGTCTCAAGTTTCTTATAGGACTGTTTTTTGACTTCTTGTTACATGGTTAATGTTTCTGCTAAAACATAATCCATGAAAGTGGTTACTGTGTCCCAAAACAGTCTGAATATTATAGATTTCAATGTAACCATGGCTGCCTCCATACTGTTATTAATGAAATAGGTCTATGTTGTTTTTGTAGTTTCTATTCCTAAGCATTCTGATCCCACATTCGATTGCTCCTGAGTTTATATTAAATTGCAATTTCAAGTCATTTACATTAACTTCCATTGGATTATGTCTTTCTAGTTTGCAATCTATCACAGTAGTTTCTCTGCATTGGCTCTACACATAGTCTTAACAAAGACAGCTCGCTGTTGTAGCTATCCTTTCAGCTCCGTATCATGTGCATATCAAATACGTGGTTTCCTGTGTTTTCATCCAAGTCATGAATCAAAAACTCCGAATAGGTCAGGGACATGGACAAAGACCTTCAGCACACCACTGGGGACTTCCGTCCAGGCAAACAGATACTAACATACATAAGTAAATATTAAAAAGTTCAGCTTAGATAAACTCCTCAAGAATTTTATAACCAGAAAGTCTAGCAAATGTTATTCTAATTTCAGCAAATATTTATGTTTTATGTTATATGGTTTAGATTTACTTTTAATTTTTAATTGCTTTTTTGGGATGGGGGAGTTTGAGAACAAATTTCCCATAATTACAGCTACTCAAACAACTATAAAATAATAATTCTATAAATTAAACATATTATCCCCATATGCAGATTTAGAAACAAATCTTAAGAGAGTCCATAACTTGACTAAGCCTATACAGATATTAGCAGAGCCAGAATTCAAACCCAGATCCACGACCGCACTTGTTCCAAATAGGTCTGTCAACTAAATTCAGTTCTCTTCTTCATCCCCCAATGCTATCATATCGCATCAGGGAAAATATTCCTTCCTTGAGCCTGTGTGGTATTCTATCATAATACTACCATCTCACTTTATTTCTGCTTTTACTATCATTCCAACATTGTTACACAATCAAGTCCCACACCCTTCTCATTCAACAAGAAAAAAGATACCCAAGTGCCTGAGTGCATCTGTTTACATAAAACAGCTCACATACGTTCTCAGAGACACATATGAAACTATTTCTATTGCATGAAAAATTTAGCAATACTACTATGTAGTATTGCATTATCAAAAGCAGCATGTTGGTTTAGCCATTTAATTAGTGACATTAACACTGTTGACGGTCCAACTGTAACGTAAACCTCTTTATCAAGCAAACAAACATAGGATAATCGAGAGAATTTGGGATTTTAGTCAGAAAAAAAAAGAGTTCAAATTTATCCCCCAACATTTACTAGTTTCTCAGGAGAGTATGCTAGGAATTTCTGGTCTCACCCTATACTTTCTCCCCAGGTGATCTCTTCCAAAGCAATGGCTCGATTTTCCAACTCTAAGTGAATAACTTTCTAATGCATTTCTAAGGCTTCCCTTCTGACCTTCAGTTCTGTGTATCCCACTTCCCTCAAAATTCCCATGGGAGTTTTCTCACAAGCACTTCCCACTTGGCAGGTCCCAAACTAAACTTGCCATCTTTCTCCCCAGTGATCACAATTTTGGTCAACACTGTCCACTAGATACCCACGCCAGAAACCTGGGAAACGTCCTGGGTTCCACCTGCTGCACTCCTCCAATCTCAGCAGTCTGTAGCTCTACTTAAAAAAAAAAAAAATCTCCAAAGCTGTCCACTTCCCTTTTGCTTCCACTGCTCCCTGTCTAGTTCACACTATCTTGTTTTTCCCCTGAATACAGCTAACATTACTTAATTGGCATCTCCATCCACACTTTCCTATCTTTGATTCACTATAAACAGGGAGATATTTCTGAAATTCAAACTTATCATGTCACTCTCTTGCTTACATTCATTATATTACTTCTCCTAGAAAAAAAGTTCAAATTTATTATTGTGCTTTTATAAGGTCTACATTGCAAGCCTCATCTCCAATCACTCTCTTATTTTCAACCTTCTAGATTTCTCTCATATCTTCAAACTCACCATGCTCTCTAATGTTGTACAGCTTATAGAGTCTTTCTGGCATTTATATCCAGAATGCAGTGATGGATACATGGAATTACTTCCATTTAGTTTAAAGAATATCAGACACTAAGACCACTCCATCCAGATTCATTAAAGGGTTGAAAGGGCCAGGGGAAGGGAATGAGATACTAACCTGAATGAGCATCCAGCTAAACTGGCATAGATACAGGTAATGTGTGACAGCAGCCACGGCTGAACAGCTCTCCTCAGCAAGTTGAGGACTTACATATGCAGACGCCAGAAACACAATCTGTAAGAAACGGATAATTCTATTTTTAAAACAGGTTCAAATCAATGAAGAATATTAAGAAAATAAACTGCTTTCTTATCTAAATCTATAATTCAAAGGGAAAATAAGTTGATTTGTTGCCCAAACTGACATACCGAGTCATTCTAAAATTGTAATATGTGGATTTTTATATTTCTAAGAAACAATTAATGACATGAAATTATGCTGCATGTTGCTCTAGGCTCTTAAGAGAAAATTCTCAAGGTAAACCTTGTTCTTATCACAAAGACAAAAATCCTGCGAAACACATTTATTTTAGCTGAGTAGAAAAGAGAAAATACAGTTGAAACACCATTCCTTACGTAACTCAAAGACAATGAGAGAGAAAAGAAAGAGAAATAAAATTTTTGACTTTACCAAAATGGAGTTAAGATAAGTTTAAAATTTCAAATCTTATGATTATACTAATCTTTGGATTCTTATTTCAACTGCCTTCAAGTCTTTGTTCAAAAACGCAGCACCTTTTACAATAGCTTCAAAGAAAATTAAATATCTAGGAATATATTTAATGAAAGAGGTGAGAGACATACACAGGGAGAACTACGAAACACTAACAAAAATCACCTTTATATAATAAGATCTCTCTTGACTACATTATTTAAAATTTCACCCTCTTTTTTTTTTCCTTCCCATAAATGTGATTCCTTTGACTCTACTTTTCTTTTCTTAACCAGCACACATCACCTTCTAACATGCTTTGTAATTTACTTATTTATTATGTTTTTTGGTTATCGTTAGTCTTACCCACTAGAATGTCATTCCTACAGAGACAAGGTCATTGACTGTTTTACACACTGTTGTATCCCAGGCACCTAGCTCAGTGTCTGGTACATGCAGGTACTCAAAAAGTACTCATTGAATAAATGAGAAAATAAAGTGAAACACACTTTGTGATTTCTATCATTTTTTATTTTTTCTAATAAATGACTACTGTGTCAAATATTGCAATGAAGAGTGTAGATGGCAAGGGAAGATTTGGAATAATAATATTGTACTATAACCTCTCAAAGAGTAATCTCTCTCCCCCTTAAGGAATCTAGTATTTTATTATATTTTCAGAGGCTACCACTGTATCTGGAATATAGAGGTGATCAATAAATGTTTATTAAAAGAATGAGTGAATGATTCCAAAAAGACAGAGGGGTGTTACAAGGACAAAACTAGCTGATTTATGCCTCAATCCCCCTCAACTTTTTCAAAAGAAAACAGGGGCTGGGCATAGTGGGTCATGCCTGTAATGCCAGTACTTTGGGAGGTTGAGGCAGGAGGATCGCTTGAGGCTCGGAGTTCAAGGCTACAGTGAGCTATGATTGTGCCACTGCACTCCAGCCTGGGTGACAGAGTGTGATCCTATCTCTAAATAAATAAATAAATTAAATAAATATATGAATGCTTTTAATGTTGTTTGAATTTCTTCTAAAAAAAGAAATAATATACTCAAAACCAAATCAGACCAATGGCATAAATGTTATTTCGATTTTCAAATGAAATGCATCCCTCTCCAATCCTCTTATCTCAAGAGTGTGTCCATCTTCTCGCCTTGAACATTTCTGCTGGGGGGTGCTCCTAGGGCAGTATCCTTGTGGTGACTTTGTCAGGATCTGTGGTGGGGCCTTGCATGTTCCTAACATCTTAATTCCACAATGAAAGACACACCTTAACCTGCACCTTAGTCAGTTACATACATCCCAACATGCTAATCAATAATAAATTTACAATTTATTGAGAATTATAATTACTCATACTTTATTATTAATAAATAATTATTGATTGTAAATTAAAAAATTTACAATGATAAGCATCTCATACTATGCTGAAGTGACTTTTACTTCTTGGGAATTATTTATTGAATACTTTCTGCCCCTGATCAAGTATAGAAGAAGAAAAAAAAAATCCTTTTTTTTAAGAAGCTTTGGACACTGAACAAGTCACTTTCCCTATCTGGGCCTAATTCCCTCATAAGTAGTAGAGGAAGTTGGAAAAGATAAACTCCAAAGTCACGTTCTACTCCAACTCCAAGATTCCAGAATTATTTTTATAACGAGAAGTATTCTTGATTAAACTTTCTGTTTATTTAGCCCTAAATTTGGAGTGTTTGTAATAAACACTATTAAAAAGGACAAGTGTCAGAATTTAAAGCAGAAACTGGAAATTTATGTCTCTGTTTCCTAACAATCTGGTACAAATAAGTTCCCTGAAGAAAATAAAGTCAACAAATTCTAGAACACACCACAAAATAGCTCTTGAATTATTACAGTTTATTTTTAAAACATGCTTAGATTTCTTAGACTTTGGCATCTAACTTTATTATTTATTCTGACCCTTATTGTAGGTCACAAATTTAACCTTCTTAAATTTCTACAATTATTCCCTGAACACCTTCAATGTACTAAGTACTGAAACAATGACTTAAAAGACCCTAAAAGCATAGAACTGTATGGTTCAGCCAAAAAAAAAAAAAAGAAAAAAGCAATCATTTTAACATTTTATGTTCTTTCTTTTTACAAAGTGGCATCTATTTCTATAAAGTCTTTATAGATGTACTTATAATAAATTCAAGCCTCTGTAATTCAGATTCAATGATATGAATTGTGTTGAAATTTATTTGGTAGTTTTGTTCTATTCAACCTATATAGTTTATGAAAAATAATAGTATAATCCAAATTGTAATTAAATATATTAGTTTTTTTAAATTTGTGAATTCAATCATTTTTCTGTATGAATATATTTAGCTTGAAGCATTCTATGATATATAAATTATATGCTAACTTAAACAATGCTTTTTTCAATATTTTTTTCTTTGAAACAATTAAATCAGTACAGGTTATTGTTTAAAATTGTATCTACTTTACATTCAGAATACAGTTTTAACACCCAAAATTCCATTCTTAACATATGACTTCATATTTTATTATATTCTAATCCCCTTTTTTAAATTTTAAGGAAGACCAGTTACAAATCTACTTTTGTAAAACATAAATGTTGTTCCAGAATATTGTCTGAATTTTCAGAATTACTTTATCTGTACAGGAGAAGATTAGTCAGCAAGAGGAGGCTGAGCTGTCACAGAGCATGTTGCTATAAAAGGGATGAGCTCAGAATACTTGGACAACCAGGTATTACGTGTGACCAGGCCTATCCAAAATTAAATTAATTTAAATTAAGACAGATATAAAATGAAATGAAATCAAGTGAAACAAAGTAAAATCTCCTGGCATACTTAGCTCACTTATTTTTAAGGCTACTAACCTAAAAATGGATGGAATTTTGCTATCATTCTCTTACTCAAACACATAGACATTGTCAGGAAAAAGATTATTTTCACAGTCAGTTCTCTGAGAGCATTAAGTTGAACGCCACAACAGAAAAAAAGGAATTTTTCAAAGGTTCTTGGTTGCTCGTATGTTGAGTCATTCATTCAGTGTTTGAGTGTCTACTATCTACAAAGCATTGTGCTAGGCAAGATGGCGTACATGATGGCAGAAAACCACTGTGTCCCAGCATGGTGCTACATGCCTTCAGTGTGTGTGTGTGTGTGTGTGTGTGTGTGTATGTGTGTGTGCAATTCAATTTTAATGATTTGAAGCCATTACTGTTTTTATCCAAATTTAACAAATAATGAAAGGAGATCTGATAGGGTAGTTAACATGTTTAAAGGTCATTAATTAAGTTTTAAAGTTAAATTTGGATTCAGATACTGGTGTTCTGATTTATAAGACGAGCGTTCTTTCTAGAACACCATGCTGCTGCCTACAAAGTTAAATCAGGCACAAGTCCTCTCTGAAATTCTAGTTCACTGGTTCTCAATTCTCTTTAATCCATGGCCTGCCACAGGTTCAAAATGGCGATAGAATATAATGCTAATAGCAAATATAATACTATTCTTATTTCCATATTAATATAACATTCATACATCTTAACTAAATAGTAATAGAAAAGAAACTATATGTATATATTTCCCCTCAAAAGAGTATTTGAGATATTCTCTTTTTTTTAAATGTAGTAACTTATAAAATTCGCTGCTTCTCTTGTTGCTTAGAGTTCCACTATGTCGGCCAATGAAGGAAATGTAGAGTAAACACCGTTTTTTTGTTTTTTTTGTTTTTTTTTTTACTTTAAATATATAGCATGTGACTCTGTTTGCTTGGTCTACATAATAAACTACTAATAATAATAAAGATTGAGTTTTCTATAAACCTCAATTCTCAGTACTCCTTAATATATACTCCTTCCTCCACCACTTTGTTATGGACACTTTCACTTCTTTCTCTCTAAACTTAATCTTGAAATGACCTTCTCAGTACTCTCCATCTTATCCAAAACCTATTCAATTTTTACAGGACCAGTCCAAATTCCACCTGCCTACTCTAATCATGGCAGATTCCCAGACTTTCCTATTTTTAAAGTGGGACATCTCCTGTTTCTGAGTATTTTTAATGGGCCAGATGCTGTCCTTTCTAACAGAAGGGTGCCTACCAGTGAAGCCAGACACATACATGATGCAATAAAATACAACAAGTGTTATAACAGTGTATGGAGTAAAACAATAGGGGAATGCAGAGTGGAGAGTGCTTAGCTCTGCTTGTGGGAGTCAAAGGAATTTTCAGAGGAAACAAAAGTTCCATCTGCTCCAGCTTCTTTTCCTAAGCTTATTTTCCACAAGACTCTTTGTAAGCTAAACATTACTCCAACTGCATTGTTGCTGTTCATCATCTCTCATTCTTGCCTGTGTTCTTCCTCTTCCTTTTATCTAGAATTTGTCTTTCTCATCTTCCTAGATTGAAATTATGTCCATCTTTCAAAACATAGTTGAAATGTCAACTCTGTCAAGAATACATGGCTATTTCTTTCAATCATAAACAATCTTTTCCTCCTCTGAATTTTTAGAATAGGATTTTATTAAAATAAAGATTCATTTTCCTATAATCCTCAGTTCTCTCGATTCTTAAATAAAATCAGTCTTCATCTCTTAGAAAACTGTAAAATTCTTAAAGGCAACAATTTTATCTTATTAACTATTAAAATTATTTTGAAATACTTTTTTAAAAAAAGAGAACATAGTAAGCATTTACTGTCATGTACAGATCCTATCATGAGTTTATCATAGGTGTTTTTTTTATCAACTCTATTGAGGTATGATTGAAAGACAGTATAAGGCACATATTTAAAGTATGTGATGTAATAACTTTGTACCTGTGAAACCATCATCACAATCAAAATATTGAACATATATTAATACATTATCGCTAAAGTTTCCTCATGCCCTTCATGGTACCTCCCCACATCACCACCTGTCCCTGCATTTCCAGGCATGCATTGATCTGTTTTTTATCACTAAATGTTAGTTTGAGTTTACTAAATTTTATGTAAATAAAATCATATGTATTCTTTTGTGTATAGTCTATTTCATCCAGCATAATTATTTTGAGATTTACCCAAAATAATGTATCAATATTTCATTTTCTTTTTATAACCACATCGTTTTCTATTTACCCATCCATTCACCTGCTGAAAAATATTTTGATTTTTTCTAGTTTATGGCTGTTACAAATAAAGGTACTATGAACATCTGTGTAGAAAAGTGTCCGTATGGTTTCAGAGGTATACACTTCCATTTCTCTTGAGTAAATACGAATTCCTAGGAGCGTAATGGCTGGATCATATGGTAATTATGCATTTAGCATTTTGAGAAATTGAATTATTTTCCAAAGTGGTTTTACATTACCAGCAATGTTATGAGAGTTTTAAAATATTTGCCATTCTAATATATACATATTAGTTTCTCACTGTGGTTTTAATCTGCATTTTCCTAGTCACTAATGATGTTGATCATCATTTCATAAGCGTATTTACAATCCATATCTCTTATTTGGAAAAGTGCCTGTTTAACTCTTTTAGATTATTTTAAAAAATTAGATTTTTTTTTCTGACTATTGAGTTTGGTGAATTCTTTCTATAGTCATGATACAAGCCTCTCGTCAGATATTTGATTTGCTATATCTTCTCCCAGTCTATGGGTTGTCTTCTCATTCTTTTAGTGTGTTTTGAAGAATAAAAATTTTTCAATATTGATGGAATCCAATGATGAATTAGATCATAGTTTTTTAGATCTTTTGTAGATCATACTTTTGGTATTATATCTAAGAAAATTTTGCCTAACCCAAATTCACAAACATTTTATCATATGTTTTTCTAGAAGTTTTATAATTTTAGGTTTTGAAAGTAAGTCTTTGATAGACTTTGAGTTATTTTGAACATGGTATAAAGTATGTTTCAAAGCTTTTTGTTTGTTTTGCATACAAATATCCAATTTTTCCAAAAGCATTTGTTGAAAGATTATTTACTCTCCAGTGAATTGCATTTGTACATTTGCCTATACATGTTGAGGTCTATTTCTGTTTGATTATTTTTATAATTTGATTTCCTTAGTACATTTTTCATTCATTTCTTACATTGATTTTCCAGTTTCTTTGTGTTGGGTTTCTGTTTTTTCTTGTATTTCACTGAGCTTCCTTACAATCCATATTTGAAATCCGTCATCTGTCATTTCCATTTTTTTGTTTTGGATAGTATCCATTGGTAAGGAGTTATAGTTTTCTTTTGGGAGTGCCCTTTCACTCTGATTTTTCATATTTCCAGGGTTCTTTTGCTGATTCCTTCTCATCTGGCTTCTCAGTTGAGATCCAGGGTTTCTAGGTCTGGCTTACAGGCCTGTCTCTGGTTCCCTGAAGATCAATATTGCCCTGAGTGTGCCAGGGAGTGGAGTGTTGGTCTTGAGTTGCCTGTTGGGTGTTCTGGCAGGTTTAGTGTACCTCTTGGGATACCTCTGACCGGCTGTCTTCACCTCTTCCCAACAGTGTGTAGTAACTTAGGTCCCCTAGCTTAGTCTTGGTGATGGTGGGTGGTATGTGTGAATACAAATCAGCTGATCCCTGTTTGCTTGAGTTGGAAGGTGCTATGCTTAACTATGAGGTTGTTCCCCCTGTCACTGATTGATGTTTGCAGGGAAGAACCAACTACTGAGATGATCTTTTATGCCCATGGTAAGCTCTGGTCCCTCAGGTGCGGCATAGAATTGCCCCAAGCTTTAGAAGGGACCCTATAGCTCCCTGGGGTTTGCTTGATCTCTACTTCCCCTGAGGTGGGGAGAGGAGTAAGACAAACTGAGGCTTTGTAAGGCCTTGATGGGGCTCAGAGGTTGCTTATCCAGCCACTAAGGGGAGCCACTGGTATGAAGTTTAGGGCAATCCCTCCAAGGTGGGTAGACTATTCCTGAGGGAGGGGCCTAATCACTTGAGAGCTAAGGCCCTGGGACAGGCTCTTTCCATTCTCGTCCACTAGCACAGTTTCTCTATGGGGTGGGGTGAGCATCCTCCCTGTGCTCTCCCTGGAACTCCACAGCACTCTCCCGTCAGGTCTATTTGCCTGAGTTCCCTCACCACCCGAGACTGGCTCCTGAACTACCTCTCAGTCCACGCATCTGACCTACTAGCGCGTCTCCCCACAGGACACTGGTGAGTGGGGGATCCCCAATTGTGCATGCCTGTTCCACCATAAGACCCCAAGGAGAGAGGTAGGTTTCTCTGTCCCCAGGGGCCTCTGCCAGCATCATGCTCCAGCCTGGGAGAAGTGGCCGCTTGTGAATTTCTTGGCTCAGGCTTCACTCCCTTGCCATGTCTTATAATTTTTGATTGAATATCAGACATTGTAATTTTACCTCTTTGAGTGTTGGATATTTGTAATACCTATAAATATTTTTAGCTTTTTCCTTGAATGTATGTAGAAGCTTTTCAAGTCTTTTCAAGTCTTGCTGTTAATATCTGCTAGTCAAGGCTATAGTGTGCCGTCTAAGGCTAATTATTCCCTACGACTGAGGTAAGACATTTCTGTGTACTCTACCCAATTGCTTGTGGATCTCGAGGTTTCTCCTTCTAACAGTTATGAACAGGCACTACTCTCGGCACTGTATAAACACTTAACACTGTTCCTTCTTACCCTTCTGAGTGATTCCTTCTCTGGCCTTGGATAGTTTCCGCACACATGTGCTAATCAGTATTCAGGTGAATACTAGGGATCCTTTGATGATCCACAGGGTGTGTTGTGTATGCTGCTCTTTCTTTTCTTCCTCAGGCTCTCACCTTGTGTCCTCAATTTTGTTGGTCTGTAAGGCTCCACCTGGGTTCCTCCTCCTTGTGCCACATCTTTGGAAATCTTACAAGGCAGTATTCCAGGGAAGTTGTTAAGCTTACCTTGTTTATTTCCCATAGTACCTCAGGAATCATTATCCTTCATTTCTTGATGTCTAGTGTCATATATTTTTCCATTTTGTGTTTCAAGTCAGAAGGCAAGTCTAGTCCCTTGTGTATCACCTAGGTTTCAAGCAGAAATCTCACAGGTGTTTAATATGTTTTGGTTCTTGTTATTATCACTCCGTATTTTTCTTTAATTAAAAAATTTACCATTCTCATGGTGCTCTGTTTGAGGAAAAAAACACTCAAATCTAGATTATCTATACACTCATTAATTATTTTATGAATTTTTGTGGCTTACATTTTCTAAAACACTTGGCTTCTCTTGACCACAAAAGGTTTCATACTCTCTTCTTTCAAAGAGCTGATGAGTAAGTTATTTAAGTATTTGTAGCAATGATAAAAGCGAGATATTTAAAGTTTAAATAAATCACAAACTGCTGAGCTCTAAATTATCTTTGCTACTTGTAAATCATTTATATCTGCAAATCCCTTTCAGTAGAAAATTGTGTGCAACTTTAATCTGATGGTAAAGACAAAAAGACCTTTACGTGCTGATGATTCATTGGCCGATGTCACATTGCCAGTGATCATGGTATTCACAAGCGTAATGACATTTCCATGACACTAATGCATTCTGTGGTGACAGATTTCTTTTTGTTTAACTTTTTAATCAGCATTTTATCTGTGACACTTTTAAAACCATTTGAAGAAATATTACACGCTATCTAAAGACCTTTCATAAAATATTAAACATAAAACATCAATAGAACTAAGTGATAATCTTTAATTCTCCATGTAATAGGGTAGAAGCTAGAAATGGAAAAGTAAGGAAAGGCTACCAATTTTTTTTTTTTTTTTCGGCTTACCTGTGCTCAGTAGAGATAGACTGGAGCATGTTCCACTTGGAATAATGTACTTCATTTCTTGTATAATGTATCTTGTATCTTTTCTTCATTATCTTTTGATCACATAGCATGTTTACTACTATTTTTTGGGGGGGCTACCATCTTTTTCATTTGTGTTTCTACTTCATCCTCTAAGAGAATATTTAAGTGTCAGGAATAGCCTGTCAACACAAAATCTTAACTTTCACTATTATTGATACATCTAACTTAACAATATAGCTATTTCCACTGATTTCACACAGCTACTTATTTTTTCCCACATTGGCTAGAAGACTTTAAGTTGGCTAGTCCTACTATGGTCTTCATGTCAGGGAGTGTAAAATCTTTTATGCTCATTTTCCTTCCTTCCTTCCTTCCTTCCTTCCTTCCTTCCTTCCTTCCTTCCTTCCTTCCTTTCTTCTCAATCAAATCCCAACTTTCTATATTTTATACTTGGGCTGTTACATAAAATGTAGGGAATCAAAGGGAAAGACCCTTGAATGGTAAGTTTAAAATGTCTCTGAATATCTTAGGTGTGTCAAGGAGGCGTCGTATGCAATGCAGTAGTTATTGGCAACTACTAAACTGCAGAAACTCGTCTGAACAGGTTTTTATAATTTTTTAAACAGTTGCCATGGTGAAAATACAGTACAAAAATCAATCAGCATATATAGTTTTCAAATGGCACATCCTATATATGTCCTGTCCTTAGTGTATCCGTGTCCCTACTGTTGTAAATAACACAGGGCACAGATCTTCTCATGCTAAACATTACTGTTACATCATTAGGAATGTTACTTGTTTTCTCACTGCATACAATGGTTAAAATACGCAAACACACACTATTAAATAAATCAGTGGCTATAACTCAGAGCCAGAGGCAGGTGAGGATTGGGAATGTTCCCTAAGATAGCATATGCACACAGTCAAATTAAGGTACTTGTTTTAGTATATGACTTAAAACAACTCACTTGATCAAATGTTGTCATTTATCATTAAAAACAAAACACAACACCATGGCTTGTTTATATACATCTAAATTTCTTTATAGATCATTTTTGGTGAGTGTTTGGAATATCTACCACCCACAGATAAAGACATTTTAAAAGACCATTTTGTAAAAGACAACATTTCAATTTACCATAAGAACCAAAAAGAAAAAAAAACCCAAAACAAACAAAAAAAGGTCTTAGTCCCTACTTCAGAATTTTTACAAAGGTTATTTTATTATGTTTTTATCTTTTCTTTAAAAAGGCATATTCTGAGAAACAGATCTTTATGAGTCATTCTTTAACACTAAGACTAGTCTTTTTCATCTAGTACATAGCCAAAGAATTATAAATTTATTTACTTTTATAAGAAATAATAACAACGGTAACAATAATTACCATTTAATGAATGATTATTATGTGCCAGGTACTGTGCTGAAGGCCCTATAGCCATTATTTCATCTTATCCCTACATAACTTATGCAATTTAGAGATTAATGCTTCCATTTATAGAAGAAGAAACTGAGGCTTAATAAAATTAAATACATTTTCTAAGGTCACAGACCTAAAAAACAACAGACCAAGGACTTGAGCCAAGTCTGTTGACTCCAGAGCCAGTGCTCCTAACCACTTACAACACTTAAAATAACCACTTAAAATAATGCTAGCATATACCCTAAAAATCACTATGACCACATACTTTCTGTTTATATAGGAGGTTCTCTAGAAGTGCATTAAATCTCTTCATTTGAAGGAAGAACAACAAATGCAAAGACTGGCTGAAATATCAAGCTGAAATGTAAAGATCATTTGAATATTACAAAGGTTGAATTAAATGTTTAGATTTTAGAGTTAGATTTTCAAAGTTACATTTCTTAGTTCTTTAATAATAGTTTAGAGATTCTCTGTAAACAAGAAAATTCTCTATATCTAGAGTGAACATAATACATTTTTTATATAAACAAAGTACACTGAAGTTTGTGTTCTATTATTTTCCTGATGGTATTAATACCAGGTCATTATTTAGAAAATTCAGATTATGGATGATTTTGTTGTTATTGTTGTTGAATGATTGACTTGGAATAAAATCATTCTCAGTTTTTCATTTCATTTTGGCAGTGGATACATGACCAGAATTTGGTGTATAATCAACACAATTAAGACAGCTATAACACTTCAGAATTGTACAAGTTTACTTAAAATACATAGTGAGGAATTGCTGTTTTTGCTTCATATGTTATCAGTTGAAAATATTTTCATTCAACTTCTCATGGGATTCCTTGGACATAAAATAAGCATGAATATAAGCTGGAAAAGCAATCTTATTGGATGGAATTTAAGAGAAACTGGGCAATTCTAATAAAATTCTACACAAATCTAACTATATTGTTCATTAACTCAAATGTCATAGCTTAAACTTACTGTAAAACTCCAAAGTTTATGCTTTCTCTGCCTGACAACATAAAAGAAATCAATACGTTCTCTCTAAGTGAAGTGATATTAGACGTTTCTTATAAATTAAAAAAATTGTTACTCCTTCACATTTTACATTAAGAATATGATTGTTTGTCTTTAATTATTGAGAGAGTTTTCATTTTCTTTCTATGTATGCCCATATCTTTAATTACAATATAGAATTCCCAACTATTTTATCCAATGTGGAGTCGACAGAGAAGGCAATGTCAAAGACAACTTTCATTGCACAATTGCTGTAGTTAGAATGCTTTCCCAAGTACAAAAGTGTTGCAGTGATCTATAAAAAGATAAAAAAGAAGGGGGAAAGTATTTGAATATAGGAGCATTTTAAAATCATTTTCATTCCTTCATTTAATAATTAATTTATTCAGTCAACAGATGTATTCCATGTGTCTGCCACATGCCTGATTCCAGAACCAAGCTTCTGTTTTTTTAAATCACATTATTTTTCAGGTCAGAGGTTATTTTGAGAAGGCCTGGGAGGTGTGAATAAACAAATATATACAGGTCTCTCTGCTTTGGGGGAGCAGGCAACAAGTATAAACAATAAAACATATAGGTCTTCGGAACATAAAATAGAGAAATGCATTGTTTGCAGATAGAAAGCACAAAAAACATGCTTTTGGTTAGTTTATTTGCTCTTGAATTGGGAAGAAATGTGCCTGAGTCAGTTCAGGCTGCTATAATAAATATACCATAGACTGGGAAGCTTAAACAACAGACATTTATTTGTCACAGTTCTAGAAGCTGGGAAGTCTAAGATCAAAATGCCAGCAGATATGGTGTATGGTAGGGACCCCTTCCCGGCTTGCAGATGGCCGCCTTCTCATTGCTGTATCCTCACATGGTAGAGAGCAGAGAGAGCAAGCTCTCTCAAGTTTCTTCTTTTTTTTTTTAAGACAGAGTCTCGCTCTGTCACCACGGCTAAGGTGCCATGAGGTCAGCCTAGCTCACAGCAACCTCGAAGTCCTGGGCTCAAGCAATCCTACTGCCTCAGCCTCCCAAGTAGCTGGGACTACAGGCCTGTGCCACCACACTTGGCTAATTTTTTCTGTTTTTAGTTGTCTGGCGAATTTCTTTCTATTTTTCGTAGAGACAGGGTCTGACTTTTGCTGAGGCTGGTCTCAAACTCCTGACCTCAATCAATCCTCCCACCTTGGCCTGCCAGAGTGCTAAGATTACAGGCATGAGCTACCAAGCCTGGCCTCAGGTTTCTTCTTATTAGGGCACAAATATCATTCTTGAAGGTTTCACCCTCATGACCTAATTAACTCCCAAACAAAAGTCCCATCTCCAAATACCATCGCATTGGGGATTAGGCTTCAATATGAAATTTGGCAACTACTGAAAGGCAGAAACAACGTTTGGGAGACACAGGCATTCAGTCCACAGCAAAGTGGAAACATAGAGCAGCCACTGTGTGGCATGAATTAACTCTAATTACTCTACCTCCCAAACCACAAAGCTACTATTAAGTAAATATGCTAGTAGGTAAAGCACTATGTATCACATAAATAATACACTTGTTTACACATTTCAAGATGATTTATGGAAATATATAATCATGATTAAACTTTACACTTTGGCCTAAATTAAATTATATAAAAATAGAAATGACTAAAGAAAATTGAACATATAAACAATATCTCAAATGTTTATAATTTTTAAACTTTTAAATATGTTTAAATGTAGTGCATTATATTCATGATTTGGGCAATATGAGAAAAGAAGGTGAAAATATGGAAAGGCAGTTTTATTTCTCATAAACTGACTTCTTTTATGTATGTCTTCAGGATTTTGTTTGCATGTTTTAATGTATAATGTTCAGCTTGATCTTCTGTCTTGGTTTAATAACATAACATGTCTAAAAGGAAGCAATTACTAACTTACCAGTACTACCTTTTCATATCTCTTTCAATTATTAAAAAGGGTGAATTAGTATTTTCTCATCCGTAATAGCAGAATATTCTGCTAATTTACATAGACCCAACATTAACTGAGCACATATATGCAAGTCAAGGCATTAGGCAAGTTGCCTTAAGGGATACTACATTTTTAATCCCCCTCTCTTACCCATACGCTTTTTATCTTTATAAATAAGACATAAAAAAAAGAGACCAGAAAAAGAAGCCTTATGTTTTACATAGGGTTTTAAATAACATGTGGATATCTAGTATATTCTGTTATCACTAAAAAGCCATTTTAGCTTCATTACCGCTTATTATCTCTTGTTTATTTAAATACAAAAGTACTTTTTAATTACTATTGGTAATTATTTGATCAGTCCATAGGCATGGTTCAAAATTAAAGGAGTATAGCAGAAACTTGAGTCACAATTAGAAAAATACAACACACGTCTATAGGCTTTTAAAGAAAAAAATTTTTATCTTTTATCTATATTTTTAAGGGAAAAAATGAAATAAATTTCCTACAACTAGTACCATATTCTTTCTCTCTTATGTTATTCTTTGTACTATTTCTCCTTTAAGAATTATGTAAAAAATTATAACAATTATTATGAAGGAATAGCACACAGTTTCATGGTTAATTATTTGCAATTTCTACTTTTATTTTAAATTAAATCAAATAACTACATTTTTATAGACCTTTTAACTTTTCATTTGAATTGTTTTTCTTCAAGAGTTGGGCACATTGTAGTGACTTTAATTTCACACAAGTCATTAGATTCATCAGTAGCAAAATAGATGCATCTCGAAGGTTAAGAGAAACAGCAATGTATCTGGAAAATTATAAAATTGAGTCAATTCTGGTGAGGGATATGTATCATTTAGAAAAGACAGCTAAAATAAATGAAGTATGCTATACATATAGAAGCATCCAGCGTGTTTCTTTCTCTGGAAGACATTGGACACATCTAATCCTGAGTAAAGGTTGCCTGAGACATTTTAGGAGTTTATAATGTAAGTGGTTGGCCCACAAGAACTAAAGTAATTAGTCACTTGCCCACATGGAACTTGAGAAGTTTAATATAATATCAACAAGCTGAGTTATTTTGTCAGACATTATAAATCTATGATGAAAATAAAAACCAAGATGAGACATTTTACTTAAATCAAGAGGGAAAGTTGATGTACCTAGATTTCACTCATCCAACAAGGCTGTGCTCTGGATACTGAAAGCAAAGCTTATTGCATGATGGAATGAAAGAAAGGGCCAGAGATGGAGAATTTAGGCTAGCATATTTTACTATTTCCAGGTGACAAGACCTTTGGGAGGAACTAAAGTCACAAAAGCAGATTTCATCTCAGTGTTGTTTGATACCTAGGTCATGAGAAACTGCTAGAGACATTTATTATTTGAAATTAAAGGGCTCTAAGTCTCAACTTTTCAAATTGCCTAGTCACTTCACCCAACTTCCCCAGTAAAAAAACAAAAAGATCCCCAATATCATACAGTGATTAAGATCATAAGCTCTGGAGCCAGAATGCTTAATTAATTAATTTATTTATTAATTTTTGAGATACGGTCTTGCTATATGGCCCAGGCTGGTCTCAAACTTGTAGGCTGAAGCCATCCTTCTGTCTCAGCCTCACAAGTAGCTGGGACTACAGGCAGAATGCTTAATTTAGATTTTGGCTCTATTATTTATTAGTTGTATGCACTTTAGAAAATTACTTGATCTCTCTCCTTCCTCAGTCATAAAATATATTATAGTGTATACCTCACAGAGTTATCATGAAGATTAAAGGTATTAATAAGTGTAAATTTTTAAGTCAGTATCTGTCATAAAGTAACCACGGGTAATTTGTTCAAATAGGTGCCATTATTTACATGAAACTGTACAGGTGAATGAACAGCTGGCAACTAAAGATTACACTTGTTTCCAACTGGTAAATAACTTGGAGGTCAATAAAATCACATTTTAAAGGAAAAGAGGCTTCTATGGTATGAATGAAGTCATGGCTTCCTGTAAGTTTCTCACATTTTGATCAGTTAGAATTGTTTTAATTTTATGTAATTGTTCTTAGAGAAGAAACACCAGCACATTTATGAATCGTTAAAAGAAACAAGCAAAAAACTCCAAAACTACCCTAAAAATAAACTAGATCCTTCAGGAAAATCCAATATTCCTGGAATTGGAGAAATAAGTATATGAATTTCAGAAATGTCCTAAAATATTGAGTATTGTGGGCACATTAGGCAAGATTTGGACTCAACTAAATGGGGAAGCAAGTAATGGACATTTATAGGGTTCTTACAGTGTGGCTGGCTTTCTTTCTGTGGTTTCTGTAGATAGGTAGTTTCATTTTAGTCCTTATAATAGTCCTAATGATAATTATCCCTGTGTGATAGCTAAGAAAACAGAAACTCATAGGTCTTACAGCTAACCAATAACATAGCTTGAATTGGACTTACTTGACCCCAACTTGATCTCTTTTTGCTATTCTCTGCTTCTTTTATGCTATTTTATGAAAACTGCTGAAACTCAGGCAAGGGCTGCCAATAGTTCTCCGAATACAGATACAGAATCTAGATTTTCCACATGGCTTTCAAAAACATTTCTGTTAATACCAGTGTTCCCACATACTTGGTCAGAGCTAACTCATGACCCTCACTAGTGACTAAAACTGTGCTCTTTTCAATGAGTAAA
>CAUYSK010126166.1:0-20113 GCA_963575035.1 Avahi laniger | reverse complement strand
TGGAGATAGAGGACAGTCTTGTCTAGTTTCAATTCTAAGTGGGAATGGTTTCAATTTTTCCCCATTCACAGTGGGTTTGTCATAAATGGACTTGATAATTTTAAGGAATGAGCTGTTTATGACTATTTTGTTGAGAGTTTTTATCATAAAGGTGTGTTGGACTTTGTCAAATGCTTTTTCTGCATCTATTGAAAGAATCTTATGGTCTTTGTTGTTGCATTTATTTATGTGGCAAATTGCTTTTATAGATTTGTGTATGTTAAACCAGCCTTGCATCCCTGGAATAAAGCCCATGTGGTCATGGTGAATTATTTTTTTGATGTGCTGCTGAATTCTATTTGCTAAAATTTTGTTGAGGATTTTTGCATCTATATTCATGAAGGATATTGGTCTGTAGTTTTCTTTTTTTGTTGTGTCCTTTCCTGGCTTTGGTATCAAGGTGCTATTGCCTTCATAGAATGAGTTAGGAAGGATGCCATCTTTCTCGATATTGTGAAATATTTTCTGTAGTATAGGTGTGAGTTCTTCTTTGAATGTTTGGTAAAACTCTGAAGTGTAGCCATCTGGTCCAGGACTTTTACGTTTTGGGAGGTTTTTGATTGCTGCTCCAATTTCTGAGCTTGAGATTGGTCTATTCAGATATTCTGTTACTTCTTGGGTGAACTTAGGGAGGTTATATGTTTCCAGGAATTTTTCCATTTCCTCCTCGTTATATAGTTTTTGGGCATATAGGTTTTTATAGTAATCAAAAATAATGTTTTGTTTTTCCATGGTATCTGTTGTGACGTCTCCTTTTCATTTTTGATTGAGTTTATTAGAGACCTTTCCCTTTGGATTCTAGTCAATCTAGCAGTAGCAGCTATACCATTTTACATTTTCATAACAATGCATGAGGGGTCCAATTTCTCTACATCTTTGTCAGTACTTATTACTTTATGTTTTTCCTTTTTTTAAAATAATAATTATTCTAGTTGATGGAAAGAATTATCTCATTGTGGAAATAATTTTCCCTTTTAGTAGAGTTTACAACCAACTGTATCTAACCAGTAAGAATAGATTAAAACCAAGTTTGGGACACTTGCTTCATTCTTATTTGCTCTAAATTTTATGTTTGCAGACATTTATTTTTATAGTTGGGATCCCAGAGATACATATGATGATATATGATGAATTTTAGATTTCATCTAGCAGTAGACAAGTCCTGCTGGTGGGAATTAAATATAGGCAACATGGTGTAGATCTGGTGTGAAAGGTATTGTACTGTGATCTCTCATGGACATTGTGGAAACTATCATTGTAAATACACAAATTTCTAATATAGGATTCTTCCTCACTAGGGGTCCCGTTAAATAAAATGTCATGATTTTGACAATTAATTATGAACCAGAAATATGCAGATTAAAATGACTTCGGACATCAGGAAAGCATTTGGTGTATTTTATCTGAAAGGAGTCCTGCTTGAGTCCGTCTGTTTCATGAGCAAATTAGTCAAAAGATGAATGACTTAATTTTGCTTCTTCTCTGCCTCAGGCTTATTTTAAATATCTCAAGTGGTCTAATGCAACTGGGAAACAACATGATCAGGATTTTTATTTGCACTGTTACCATTTGCACTATTATTGACATATAATTTAAAAGTACAGGCTGAGAATTTTCTCTATTTGGTTCAAAAATCATGTTTACATTTTTGTTACTCTACTAAATCCAAGTTCAAAATAATAGCCATTTTATAATTGTAGTTTAAATTAATGAGTGTGGTAGTATTGATTACTTAGCAGTTAAAGTAGATTCTTTGTTCTATTTTTTGCTTGTATTTTGAATATCTGGAATGACAATTTTCAAAAATGTATTTTCTCAAATTATTTTATACCAACACTTTATTTAAATTACCGAATTTTTCTCTTTTTGCTCCCTGAAGTTGCATAATTTTAGAACATTTAAGTTAGAAGGAAACAAATAAATTAATCCAATATATATTCTAATTGTGAAAAGGAGATAATTGATCCTTTAAAAGAGTACGCTTACTGACTCAAGACAAGGCTCACTTGTCACATATAGGTTTGGATTAAACTTTTACGTGGTCAGGTAGTAACTGGTCAGTTACTTCCTTTATACCCACTGCAATGCCACATGCCCCCTATGAGGACGAGTACATGAAGTAGACAAACAGATCAATGACATTCAAGTGTCAATTTACTTATTAATACTAACCATTCCTGTTAAAAATCTTTCCATAAAATGTATTCAGCCCTTTTTAATTGGTACACACAAACAAACAAAGATTGCAACACTCATTGAGTATTGGTTAGTACACAATGTTATATAATATTATGTCTTTCAGAAAAAGTAGCTTGTAGGGAGCATATTTTTGCTCAAATCCACTTCCTTTCATTCTATTATAAAGGAAGGATCTGAATGTTTATGGACTGAGAAGTTTTCCCCCCACTATTTGTGACTGAGATCCAGGAGAACAAGGCTGCAGAAACTCCGATCATTCAGTAAGTGAGCTATTCTTGATGTTATAATGGAGGAAACTTACTGCTGTTTTGTTTTTTTTAAAAAAGCATAGATCCTGGGTACTAAATCACACCTCATGTTTTAGGGTCTTGTGGAAGTGGGGTTAAGATAGAGAGGGCTTCTCCCTTTGAGGTTGTTAATGTTAATATCATCCCTAACTTCGTCCATGTCAATCTTACCTTTTACTTGTAGTTTAAAATCATTTGAATGTGTCAATAGTGTTTTTAAAATTGAAATCTCCTAAATCCAATAAAATGAAATAAACCCATTTAGGGTATTGTGAATAGGACACAACGTTATGTTTCCTTATAGGCAAGTGTCTCCTGCATTTTTGAAAATGTAATTCAGACACACCTTTGATTCATTTATATACATTTTTCTCACCCCAGGAAGCAACTAAGGTAGTACTAGTAACCCAAAACTAAATATATACTATAATTTGCAAGTTGAAGATTCAGATATACAGTAGTATCCCTTTATCCATGGTTTTGCTTTCCACAGTTTCAGTTACCCGCTGTCAACTGTGATCTGGTAATATTAAACAGAATATTTCAGAAATAATTCATAAGTTTGAAACTACTGCTATTCTGAGTGGTATGATGAAATTTCATACCAGGACACAAACCATCCCTTTGTCCAGCGTATCCATACTGTATATGTTCCCTGTCCCTTTGTCATTTAGTAGCCCTCACGGTTATCAGATTGACTGTGCTGGTACCACAGAACTTGTGCCCAATTAACCCTTATTTTACTTAATTATGATCCCAAAGCACAAGGGTAGTGATGCTGGCAATTCGGATACACCAAAGAGAAGCCATAAAGTGCTTCCTTAAGTGAAAATTTGAAAGTTTTCAACTTAATAAGGAAAGAAAAAAAAATCATATGCTTCATATGATTTTCTTCTTCGTGAAATTATCTTCTTCATGAAATTATCAAAAAGGAAAAAGACATCCCTGGTAGTTTTGCTTTTGCACCTCAAAGTGCAAAAGTTACAAGCACAGTGTGTGGTAACTGCTTGGTGAAGATGGACGTGGCATTAGATCTGTGGGTGGAAAGCACGAACTGGAACGTGTTCTGACGGACAGCAATCAGGTTCCGCACGATCTGTGCTTTTAGGCACAGATAGTTTTCCCTGTGGGTCCAGGAACATATCCCTGCAGATAAAGGGGGGACTACTGAGTCTTACGATTTGATTTCCATGAACCTTCCTATAAAATTCTTATCATAGGCACATCATCTTGAAACATATGGACACAGATGGTCCTGAAAATGTTGCCTCACAGCATGAATTCTGACCTCAGCCATGGGCTTTCCATATGCTTCCACTAAAGGATGCAGCTCTTCCTGCTCTTCCATAACCTCGGGCGGTTTGGATGCTCTAACATCAGCTGGCTCTGCCAGTCCCCTTCCTCCGCTGTGGGGGTGGTTCATTAGACTGTGCCATCCTTTGTGTGATCACACATTTAATTTACATTCTCTGAGGCCCACCAGAGACAACATTCAACCGCATCAGTCTTGGAAATAATGATTGTAAACAACAGAGACGGTGTTTGTTCTATTTATTTCTTAAACATTTGATGATTCCAAGCTCAATGTAATATTTAAGTATTATGTAAGAGAGTTAATATAGCTTATGCCATGTGTGCTTATGAAGAATGACAGGCAAGAATGTCCAAAGTAGCCAAATCCACAGGGTTATGAATCCTAATCCTGTGAAAATCACTCACTTAATATTCCACTCTGACCAATACTCTGGAGCTCGCTATTTTAATCTTCGTTGTGGTGATAATAATAATTGGTAATTCAGAAAAGCCTGGGGGAAATAAACTATTCTCCAAATAAAAATTATTTAAATTATCCCTAGACTATATTTTAAAAAGAGACAACTATGCCGTATTTTTATCTGCAATGCAATGCTCAATTTCTCTAAAATTTTAAAATAGCTACATTAACTAACTTAGATTTTAACATGCTCACCAAACACTAAATAAGTTTTGGAATTCTGATATTTAATGGATTTCATTAAGAATAATATCCTAGAACACAACAAAAAATATTTATGTTGAATTTTTTTGTTTATGGAATATTAACATTTACTCATAATAAGATCAGTTTTTCTAAATATATATAATCGTTTTCATCAGGGTTATTTATTACATTTTTCAGACAAATGCACACAATATTACTAAAACTGTGAAGAGCTAGCTCTCTGTAGTAGGCACATTCATTCTCAATAAGCCAGGCAGAGTGAGCATTTTTTTCTTTGAAGGGATGGGTATCTGGCATGATGAAATGCCTTTAAAAATATTTTTGTGGCCAGAATTTTGACAGATCCCTCTATTTAAATATGATAAAAGCATATTGCTTAATACACATTTATTCACAATATGTTGACCTTTAAATTCCAACCTCAGAGGTCTATGAATTCCACATAAATTAAGAACTCATGTTCTAAATTTATTCACTGAATCAAGATGAATATTGGGCCATGTTGTTTTCTTTATAGAATAGTCTTTATTTGCTTTTAATTTTTTTCTGACACCAGTTAAAATTATAGGCACTTGAAGTGAAAACCTAATACCAAATACTAGTGTGTATATTTAGGGATGTTTTTCTTTCAATCATTCATTTATTTAAAGTGTATTTATTGGAAAAAAAAATAAATAAAGTGTATTTATTGGGAACTTATTCCGTGCTAGTGCAATTTAAAGTCATGATGATACAGTGGAAAAAGGATTTTAAGAATTCTGCTCTTCTGAAGCTTACTTAATAGTAGTTGTGAAGTACAGATAATGAATAATAACAAAAATAACTAAATCCCATAGTCGTCTACAGAGTAAAAAATATTGTGGAAAAAATAAAGCAGAGAATGAATGAAAGTGATAAGGTAGCCAGAGAAAGTCTCCATGACATGGTGATCTTTGATGAAAAATTTCAGCGCAGTGAATGAGTGCAGCGTGTGGACACCTAAAAGAAGAGCATTCAAAGAAGAGGAATCAGCGAGTGCGAAGCTCCCGAGGCAGTGTGTACCTAGGGCCTTCAAGGAACAGCAAGAAAGTCAGAGTGGTTGCCAGAGTGATGAAGGGGAGAGACTGGAGAACAGGCCAGAGAAATAACTGTGTGTTATAGACTAGAAGTCAAAGGAATAAAAGATGTGTGAATTTCAGGGCTATACTCACTGGCTATGAGACTCTGAGTAGGTCATTTAATACTTCCAAGCTTTAAGTTTCCATTATCCATTTTCTCTGTAAGTGTGGCTCCTGATGTGATGTAGAAGGCAGATATAATTTGGCAGATGGTCCTGGTCCATGAAATTCAGTTTGCCATGGGATGTATAATGTCATCCCAAACAAAAACTCAGAGAGTGAGTTTTTCTAAAAACACAATAGGCATTCATATGCCAAACTGTCCTGTGTCTCTCCTCTCCTTCCCTGATCAACTTTTAGAGGGCTGTATGTGCTTGCTATTTCCATGTCCCAGCTCCTCATCACTCTGCAAGCCCACTCATTTTAACAAAGCTCTTTCCACCAAGGTCATCGTTGATGTCCCTGTAGCCAGATCGCATTTTACTTAATCTCTCAGCAGCATTAAAAAAGTATCAAAACTTTCTCATTAAATCATTCAGCTGTGGATTGAATTGTGTCCTCTCCCCATTCCCAAATTCAGATGTTGAAACCCTAATCCCCAATGTGATGGTATTTGGAAATGGAGCCTTTATCAAGAAATAAGGGATAGATGAAGTCAGGATTTTGGGATCCTCATGATGAGATTAGTGACTTTATAAGAAGAGGAAGAGATCAGTCACTGTCTCTCCACTGTATGTAGAAGGAGTTGGAAGGCGGCCATCTGTAGACAGAGAGTGGACCCTCACCAGCTTTGGCACCCTGATGTGAAACTCTTATCTCAGCCTTCCAGCCTCTAGAAGTGGGAGGTAATAAATTTATGTTGTTCAAGCATTCAGTCAATGGTATTTTGTTATGACAATCCAAGCTAACTAAAATGCACTTTTTTTCTCACCTTTTAACTAGGCTTCTGACATGATCCTTGATGTCTTCTTTCAGCTCTTGACTGTTCCTACATTGCCTTATTTCCAGGCCATCTCCTTTTCCTGACCATTAAGGGATTAAGGGATTAGAGTTCCTCAAAACTCAGACACAAACCCTCATTTCTTTTCACTGTCTACCCCTCTACAGTAATGATCCATGTTTATGACTTCAGTTGGCCTTTTGTTTATGGATTTATGTGTATCTTCAGTCCACAATTCTTCTCTGACATCCATAGCCATTTATACAACCATCTACCTTGATTTTACTTGTATTTCTTGAAGATATTAATATATGAAAATTACCATGTCCAAAACTGAACTCATGGTCTTAGTCAGTGACATAAACAATGACTGTGGGTAGAAATTGAGTTATCCTTAATATTTCTCTAACCACTCACCATTAAATCAACCAATAAGTCCTCCAAATTTTACTTCCTGTAGATCTTTCCAAATTGTCATCTTTTCCCACCCTCGGTGCCCACTACCTGGTGCAATTATTTCACCTGGTTCGTAATAACTTCCTAGTTGGTCACTCTCTAACTATTCTGCCACTGTTCTATGCTTCATATCACATTCGAATTAATCTATAAAACAAGCAAATGCAAACAAGTACTTCTGCTTTAAAAGCTCTTCTTGTGGAGGGCCTACAAGGTCCTGCAAGAACTGGCCCTGCTTTCATCTCCTGCCTTATTGTGTTTTTTTTGATCTCTGATTTCTAGACACACTGGCATTATTTCTCTTCTTGTAACATGTCTTGCGTTGTTTCACCATAGTGCTTTCTAAATATTATTCTGCTTCCCAGGATGTTCTTCTCTTCCTCCTTCACAAATTAACCTGCTGTTAAACAGCAGCTCATTCATCACTTTTTGAATGACTCTTTCAGACTGTGCGATTCCTGCTATGATTCACTATTTTTGGCCCTAATCACCTGTTATTCATGTCGCTTAACAGAATAGCTCTTTACTATTTATTATTTATTCACGTGTCTCTTTGATCAATATTTGTCTCCTCCTGTAGGCTGTGAACTTCATGAGGGTAAAGAATAAGTCTAAGGTTTTGTTTTGTTTTGTTTTTGCTCACTACTTTATGTTCATAACTGAAGCCAGTGCCTGTCCGGTGATAAGTGCTCAATAAATACTGCTTCAATGAATGCATTAGAGAAAACGAAATTACTGGTAGGAGATATGGTGGATAGATACTAGTCAAAGCAAAGAACAGTTAAGACGTTGAACTATCTTAGCCTTCAAAAAATTAGTATGAGCATTTGAACCTACAGATGACAAATTGTCTTATTTATATACACCAGGGGGTGGTCTAAGATTTTTCAGGATCAATAAAATAATTGAAAAGATATGGGGAAGAAATAGTGATAGTCTTTAGTTAATTAACCAGAAAATAATAGAGATTAAGTTATCTGGACATTGACACACTTTTGCCTTTACACAAATTCAGCTAAAATGAGACAGAGTAAGATTATCTGATTCTCAGATAATCTTTAAGATTAAACTTTGGATTCAGTATCATTTTTTTGATATTGTTACTCAGCAAAGATCTATTTTTATTTAGCTGCAAGATCATTGTCAGAATGACTTGATTTCAAAATGCTCCTTAATTTCCTGAAGAGTTGGAATAATGTCTGAGTAGTAGTGACATTCTTAATTGGTGACCATACTATCTTATGGTTATATATTCCTGTTAAACCAGAACTCCTTAAGCATAAATAACACAACTTAGCTCTTTTTTTTTCAACCTTACTATATAGCATATATTAAGTGTTTTGTTATTATTTATTCAGATCTATTACTTTCTGAATTTGATTGCATTTTAAACTAAGCTTAGTGTTATCAGTAACAAAAAAGCAATGATGTTTTCTGCTCTGTTAATGTACTTAACTGTATATGAGATATGTCAGGTGTTTCCAATTTAAGTAACATTTGAGAAACTAATTCTTTTCTCTTTCTCAAACAACTGCTCTTGATAACTGTAATACCTTAACCCATGAAAATTTTTATGAATTTTTCCAGTCAATTAGTTTCATAGAAAATTGTCTAGTGGAATGCTCTCCTTACCTAGCATTCCTGGTACAAGCTGAAACAAGTACTCTCAGAACCATGTTGAATGAAAATATTTAATTAACAGAAAAATCGTGTGATATTATGGAATAATATCATTATGAAATAATGTCCTTGTGAAATAATACATGTGACGATCGTGTATAGACATCAATACTTTCTTTGGGAACCTCAGTCTGAAAGTTCGATCATCTCACCCGCACAGATAAATGTTTTAATCATTTTAACCCCTCTGCAGGAAGCTATAAAATATCTAGGGGCACTTTTGCACCTGCATTTAGCCACCTATCATTCACGGACTTTCATCATCTCCCTTCTTTGCCCAGGTTCACTCTCCCAGGGGAATCATTATGTACAGAAGGTGTCAAGTCATGACAATTGGAACCTGGCAGGGAAATCTCTCTGATTTGCCTCATCAAAGGTCCCAACTTTCAAGAAGGGCTCTTGCTCTGTTTCCTGACTGCCCTTGCTCTTCTTTCCTTATAAATTTACCTTAAGGCATAGCTGCCCTGAGACAAAAAGTTGTTTAAGCATCCTTTAAAAAATTTTGCTATAATGTGCAGCATTCAAAAATCATACGAAAAGACGTTTTTCTTAATAATTTTGTATCTATGCTACTATTCCCACTCATCTTGCCTGCAATTAATTTTCTGTTGCTATTGCTATTATGTGTGGTATTCTAATTATCTAGTGCGAAAGGAACTATTCCTATGGGGATTATGCAAGATTAAAATCTTAGAGTCTATCTTAAAGAAAATTCAATTTCTTTATCAAACTATTTTTTCATCTTTCATGCTAAAATATAATTATATTTTAATTTAATCATCTTTAATTTGCTTGCTAAAATTTAGTAAAAAATAATTTCTTGTTTAAGATCATGGAATGGTAACTAATATCCTCTTTGGAATCTACTGCAGACTTATTTTGTGGCAGAGAGATGGAAGACGATTTGACTTGGATATATTACCATTCCAGGATGCCCTTTTTCAAGTGATTAAAATATAAAATAAAAGTACTATGAATCATATTTAGTCATAGGAAACACTAGATATAAATTATGGAGGTGAAAAAAGAAGAAATGATCTTAATTAAGCCATCTATAGAATAATTGTTTTTATAAACCAGAATGATTAGAGGAGATACTTTTTCATTTATTTATTTCTTTGACAATTATTCATTGAGTTACATAATTTGCCCAAATCCGATTATTCTAGGTTCTGAGAATATTTTCAAAAAAAGAGATGATTCCTGGATTTCTGAAGTGAATATTCTAATTCCACTGGGGGAGATTAGAAACACACACACACATATATGCTTATTTCCATATATACATATATATTTACAGAGAGAGAGAAAGAGAGACAGTGTACATATAAAATAAGACTTCAGAAAGTGGTAGGTTCTACGAGGAAACATTAGTCAGGGTAAATAAATAGGAAATAGTGTGGTGCAGGGGTCGGGGACAGATGTTTTAGAAAAGGGGATCAAAGAACACTTAACCTGACATTTGCTCTGTCAAAGAGACCTGGGTGAAGAGAGTGACATGTACAGACAGTCTGAGAAATGAGACTTCCTGTCAGAGAAAGCAGAGGGCGAAAATTCCCCCATGAAGCTCTGAGTTTGGTATTCTGAGGAACAGTGGGAAAGCGAGCCGTGGCTGTGTGGCAGTGAGCTAGACACAGCATGGCGGAAGATCAGGCATTATAAGAGCAGGGGCCAGAATGGGAAGGTCTCACAGATCAGGGGAGAGCGATGAACTTTATGCTGAGCGAGATGGGAAGCCACAGGAGGGCTTGAACAGGTGAGAGGCTTGACCAGTTTATGCTTTAAAAACATCCAGCTGCCTACTGGGAGGGGCGGGGGAGAGGACTGACTATCAGGGGGAAAGAATGGAGGGCCAGTGACCATTAGGAAGCTATTGCCTTTGTCCTGGGGAAAGAAGGTGCTTAGATTAGGTTCACAGTTGTGTTGGTAGTAAGAACTGAGCAGTGGAGTATAAAGGAAATAAGTCAGAAATGACTCCTAGATTTAAGGTTTTAGCAATTGGACAAGTAATGGTACCAATTACCGAGATGATGAAGCTGGAAAAGGATCAGTTTTTGGGGAAAATATCTAAAATTATATTTTAGAAGTGTTAAGCTTCGGATATCTACTAGCCTTGCTTATTTGACAATAAGTTACGTGATCCCAGAGCACAGGGGAGAGTTGAAGATAGGGATAGAAATGAGGAAGTCTTTAGGGTACTGATGAGATTTAAGTTTGGGAGTCAGAATATAAACACCAATGGAATAGAAACCAGGATTTCTTAATCCAGCATTATTGATATTTTGTACTGCATAATTCCTTGTTGCGAGGGGGGAGAGATGCTGTGCATTGTACGATGTTCGGCAGCATCTCTCACCTCTACCAACCAAATGCTAGCACTACCTCTTCCCCTTCATTGTGACAATCAACATTTCCAGACATGAATATTCCCAGGTAGAAAAAACTAACCCCTAGTTGAGAACCATTAGTGTAAATAGAGGCAGGAAGAGGAGCAGAAGAGACAATATAATGTCATCTCCGGGCCACCCCAGTACATAGAGGTTGAGAAAAAGATGAGCAGCAAAGGAAACTCAGAAGGTGCAACAAATGAGGTATAAAAATTCCAAAGAAACATTTCAGTGAAAAGGTAAAGCAATTGACTCCATCTTTTCTAATAAAATAACAGTCCTAATATAGTAAAAATCCCTATTGACATAGTGCTGGTAATAACAGTATTTCTAACTATGTAAGTAGAGTGATTCTTTTAAAAGGAAAGTTGTCCTATTCCTCTGCTTCAACGTTCGCCATCTTTTTAAAAGTAAAAGCCAAAATTCTGACAATGGTCCAAGAGTTCCTGCATGATCTGGGTCTCCTTCTCCCTCACTCTTCTCTCTGGTTTTATCTCCTATGATAAACCCCATGTTCACTCCACTCCACAAGGGTGACATTCTTCTGTTTTTGTGCACGGTGCCCACGCCCCATATTCAGGGCTTTTGCCTTCACTGTTCATTCTAGTTGGATTGTTCCTCCCCAGATAGCTTCAGGGCTCCCCCTGAACCCCTTTCAGTTTTGCTCAAATGTCTTCTCCACTGACCACAATTTTCAACACTGCTACTCCTTTCAGAGGCAACTCCCTAAGCCACCCCTGCTGTATCTTACTTCCCTGCATTTGTCACCACAGAACAAAAATGTAAGTTTTGTAAGAGATTTTTGTCTGTGCTATTCACTGCACTTATAACAAAATCAATGAACAAATAAATAAACTAGGATTTATTAGAGGTTTACAGTGTTCCAGTCACAATTCTAAGAGCATCATAATATTATCAAATTAATTTTGTGTCATTTAATTTTTATCAATCATTTTTGTTTATTTCTTCAATCAACAAACATATTGCGCTCCATTGTTCAACAAACACATTCAGCGATTACTATATGTCAGTTACTGTCTGGGATTAAAGTAGCAGCTACACTTAGGGAGAAAGACACAGTAGTCAGTGTTTTTAACAGGATAGGGTAAGGAAGGTGTTGTGAGGGAAGTCTGCCCAGGGACCTGACAAGCACAGTAGCACAAACCAACACTAGACTTAAGAGTCAGGGAAAGAGCTTTCTGGAAGAGCTGATCATTAAACTTTGTTTTAAAGATAGAAAGAATTAAGCTAGTACAAGATATGCCTTCCAGTAACAGTATGTGGACTAGTGTAAAATAGTATGTTCCATTTCACATCTTCAAGGACATTTCATCATGCATTTATTGGCATAGCTAGGGATGAGATTCAGGTACTTATCAAAAAAGTTTTCCTATTCCTAGATTTATTTAAGGGAGCCACTGAGAGATCTTCAAGCTAGAAAATGATATAATCACATGATCACATTATAGGAATTTCAGTTTGGCAGGCATTGAAGGTTATGCTGGCAAGGCACCAGACAGGAAACATGTAGGGTAGCAGTGGACTATGGCATTTTTCCAGTACGGACCATAGTCTGAATAAAAAGTGGCACTAAAATCGGCAAGGTGAGGTGTTACAGAAGTTTTATTATATTAAATTACTGTAAGTCAACAATTAGAAATATTTTCTTAAGGCTAAATCATGTTAGGAAACTAATGGTCAATGACATTTTTTTCTTTGTGTCCACTGACTTTTTGAAAAATTCTGCATTATGAATAATGCGAGTGACTGCATATGGAAACAATGGAGATTGAGCCACTAAATATTACTTACGGCTAATAATATAGGATAAGATAAGCATTTTTTCACTTAACTTTTATTCAAATTTATTGGATATCCATTAAAAGCACAGGTTTTTTGTTCCAAATGTTAAATACTTAGAACACTAAGGCACAAATAATTGAATAACAATAATTCAATGAAATGAGACAAAACCAAAATATATTAAAGCATATATTTGTTGTTTTCCAATATAACATAACTTGGCTTTGGATTTTTGTAGAAAAGTACACTAATGATTGAGAAAACTGATAGCTCTGTTATCTTTTGAAATAAGATCCCTCTAGTCCTTATTTAATAAAAGACTTTCTGTTGGTTCATCTAAATGTTGTCCTTTGATGAGCTTTAGACTTTATCAGTTTAAGGAGTACAGCCCTCAGATTAATGGCAGACTTAGAACCAGATGTCTGTTGTCAGGGCTGAAAACTCAATTAAAATGGAGGCCACAGAGGTGAAAGGAAGAGAAAGGGTCAACTAGAGCTAGTCTGAGCAGGGCACAGGCTGGTAGAAATCAGAGATTTTGTGCTACATGGGCAGATCTGTTAAGGAAGCTAATCCATGGATACTTTTATCAAATGCTTTGAAACTCCTGAACCATGCGGGATTTAGGGAGATATTAATCTCCACAAAAATTTCAGAAAGTATTTGCTCTGCATGTTGATCTAAAAAGTCAAACATAGTTTTGAAAAATCCATTAAGATTTATGAATTAATACGGTCCTTGAAAGTCTCAGTAACATTTTTTAAATCATATCTAAACACCTTTCTGCCTGTATATATTAATGTATGAATAATCTACCTATGTATTTATGTCTACTTAGTCAACAAACCATTGCAAAATTTTCTGACTGCTTTCTATTTCTGTAGCCTCTTCACTTGTCATGCTATCTTATATACACTCCTGATTAATCTTTCTAAACCAGTGCTCTGTCAGTATTTTGAAAAATCTATGAGAATTCCCAATTTATTACTGAATAAAGTCCAAATTGCTTTCTCTCCAAAGCAAGAATTTGTATGATCTTATCCAATCTGCCTTGCATTCATGTATTCATCTCGGAGAATATTTAACATGTCCCCACTATGTGCCATATATTTAAGCACCAATGTTGTATCTGTAAATAAATGAAGCCCCCAAACACAAGGAATTCGTATTTTAGAGGGAGGAATAAAAATATTCATTGAGAAAAAATATATATACACACACAGAGATAAAGGATGAAAATTACTTTGGAGAAAAACAAAGCAATGTAAAAATGGATAAGGATTGGTGTGGTATTGAGGTGGGGTGCTGTCTTTTTTTGTAAATGGTATTTAGAAAAAGCTTCACTGACAGGTTAATATTTGAGCGGAAGCTTCGAGGTGATGAATGAGTCTTGAAGGATCTTAGGGAAGATCATTCCAGGCAAAAGGAACTTCAAGTACAACGATCCTGTTCGGGTTTGATAAATAAGAAACAAGCAAAAGCTGTGGTTCTGCAGCAGAGTGAATGAAGAGGCACGTAATAGTTGATGTGGCCTGTGAGGCAGTAGGGAAGTCAGATATGGTGGGATATAGCAGGGTATTATGAGGTCTATTGGCCTTGGATGAGATAGTGGGAAGTCATTTAAGAATTTTACGAAAAGGGTGATGTGATACAGCTCACATTTAAAAAGACCACTCTGGTTGGTGTGTTTTGAGTAGTCTGCAGAGGGAAAATAAAAATTATTGAAATTATGAATTCATAGATGATTTAAAGATCGATGAACTTGTGAGCCCCCCAAGAAAGCCAGTATAACTAGAACAGAGAGGAGGTCTGTGGACTGCCTCTGGCATAATATTTATGCTCAGGCAGATGAGAGGGGCAGAAAGGGAGCCTTAAAAGGAGTGGTCAGTAAGCAGGAGGAAAACCAAAAAAGGATATTTCACATGTAGAAAGTGATCAAGGAGATTCATAGGATAGACTGGGTTAAATGCGGCTGATAGGTCAAGAAGATGAGGGCTGAGAATCACCCCTGGATTTAATAATAGAGAAGTTGTTAGTCGCTTGATAATGCAATCAGTGAACTAGTACAGGTGAGAGCCTGGGTGGAAAAGACAAATGCAGGCATCTTTCTTGAGTAGTTTTCTCATTAAAAACTAAGCAATAAAGCATAGATAGGGTGGTAGATGAAGGGTGATACAAGCTAAAAGAAAGTGTTTTTTAATGAAAGGAATTTAAGCATATTTGCAAGTTGATGAGAGGGGGTTGGTAAAAAGAAGGAAAGAATGATGAGCAGAGGCTGAAATGAAATGAGGACCGGCTCCTGTGAGAGGGTCGGGGGAGTGCATCAGCTACACTTTTGACCTCAGATGGGAACAGGGACGGTTTATAAAAATGTCAGAGAAGGAAAAATATAGAAATAGATTAGAAGATGTCCTGGGAGTGTGCAGAGATTTTATTGTGATCATTTCCCTAATAGCTCAGGTAAATATTGAAAGAGTCTTCAGCTTCAAATGAAGATGGATGAGAGATGTGGAGATATAAGGAGAGAGAAAGTGTGAAATCGTTATCCGAGATAGGGAGAGGTTCGTGAACCAGGCAAACATAGGGTTAAAGAAGGGTTGGCTCAGAGTAGTTGAGAATGAGGATGTAAGCTGGAAAGTTAGAAGACAGAAAATTAAATGCATAAAATTAAGTTTACTGAGAAGGATCAGTCATTATCACCAACAAATCTTTAGTATCACAAAGAGTATAATTGGGTGAATTATTAATATTAATACCATGAACGATAGGATCATCGTTAAAGTGGAGATTAAAGCATTGGGAGACAAGGTATTGGAAAAACTACCTGTATAAGTATTGAAAACTGATCAAGAGTGTGACAAAGAAATTGTGGAGAATAAATCAGGAACTACAATGTGGATAGACTAAGGGAAATGAACCAAAAATCTGTAAGTGACTGCAACAAGGAAATAGAGTGGGTGAGATAATCTAAGGGCCTGAGCTTCAAGCCCGGATTTCTAAAAGGGAAAGGTGAATAATTTTAGAGGAAACAGTGAGGATCATGGAACCTGCTCTGCTTCCAGGCCCAGTAGGACAAGGAATGCAGACGAGACAACAGCCACTGATGAAGAAGACCGCAATGGGAGCCTTGTCCTCAGGGAAGAACTAGGTATCAGAAAGAAGTGAATATTCACAGAAGCAATTGAAGAACTGAGAGGTTTTTTTTTTAAGATAAATGAACTGTAAGTTCCAGAGTGCACAGTGAAAGGGTTTGGGGATCGAATGTCTGATGGATGATGAGGGTGACTTGGGCGATTCATATTTTTGATGAAGACTGCTATAATCAGGAATTATTAATAATTTAGGGTGTGATACAAACGGTCCTCAGCGTTTTTCAGGCAGGTTGCATTGAAGAGGCTATGTGTAGTGACGGGGGTAGGCGTGGAAAGAGTGCAGGGGAGAGTGCGCAGGCATCGGCACGAGCAGGTGGACCACGGGAGCACATCAGAGGCTGCCTAGGGAATGGCAGCGATCACGACCCCTATTTCATTTCAAACCCAGTGCTTTCCACTGCCCTGCGCTGCACTGTAATTGGCAACTTTTGAAATCCTAGAACCCTTGTTCCACGATGCCAATGGGGAAATGGAACTGGGGAGACAAAGCAACCTTAGCAGTAGGACTTGAACTTCGGAGTATCCGCCTCACTATTGCAGGCAGATAGGTGGGAGGGGCAATAATATTAAGACAAGAGAAATTCTGGATCCTCCCTTTTTTATTGATTTTCTTACTGCTCCTTATTACACACGTTATCTTCATTCTCTCCTCTGTTTTGGTTATTTCACACCAAACGTTTACTTTTTGAAAACCTTACTCATATTATTGTCTCTATGTGTAAATACACGATTGTATGATGCTATCGTCCTTCACTAAGAGATGTGATTTATTTGACAGGAAAGAATACAAGCAGATAGCATAAAATGGGAAATTCCAGCAACGTTAGAGGTTTCCCTTAAGAGATTCATTTCTCTTATCAGTAATCAATTATAGATCTGTTGAACATCTCAGTAAATGTGTCACATATAGGCTATAGCTGTGGTTTGTAAATCAGCAAGCACATATACACTATTTCCCATTCTTCTGTGACCTTTTTTATTCCTCTCACATGGGTACTTTGTAATTTCAATTTCTGATATTTTCACCACTGTGTATCTGCACTCCTGTATCATAGCAGAGCTCCTCGTCCTCAGATGAGCAATCAGAATAGGCATGATTATGTGTCACTGCGTATACTATTTTATTTATGTCTGTGTAAGCTCTATGAGGGTAGGGATACCAATCTGCTTTGTAAACTCTGTATAATTACACCCCAAACAGTCCCTGTATATTTGATAAATATTTTTGAATCAATGAACAAATGAATATTGATTTTTAAAATGTTGATGAAAGTGTTAAATAATAAGTCAAGAATAAGGTAAGTAACTGAAAGAAAAACTTAAGAGGATTCCCAGACCACATTAAAAAACAAAACAAAACAAAATAACCTCAACTATCAGGAAAAAATTGCAAAAATCTTAAAAACTAGAGGATAAATTCAAAGGCAGAACATAAACCAAATAGGAATTCCAGCAAGTAAAAATAAAGAGGTATGAAGAAAGGAAATAATCAAAGACATGACTATTTAGATTGAAAAGACTAGTCAAATACTGAGTAGGAATAAAAGTAACAATAAGGAAAAGATGCTCATTTAAATCTTGGTAAAATTTCTGAACTCCAAAAATAAAGTAAAAATTCTAAATGAGTCCAGAAAGAAAAACAACTGTTATGGTGCAAAAATCAAAAGAGCATCAGATTTCTCATTACTAAAATGAGTTTTTGAAAACTTGTTAAAAATTCTTTAAAATTATAAAGAAAAATATTTCAAACCTATAGCTCTATATCTTGCCAAATTATAAGTTAAATGTAAGAATATTATACAATATTGTATGTGCAAATCTTGGACTCTTGCTGTGAAAGAAAAATCAAAACTTGTTTTCTATTAAAATAACTTTTTTTAAATCCAAGAAAGAGGAAAAGATAGTTTATATGAAACAATGAAATCAATGCAGAATTTAATGAAGAAACAATGACATTAATGCAGAATTCATTGTGATAGAAGTGATATGACCAAGGAAGCAGTATTTCCAGAACACAGTCATAAATTAGAGAGCTACATGAAAAATGTATTAGAAAGAAAATAGATACCACTACAGAAATTGTATGATTAAGGAAACATATATTTGACAGAACTTCTTAACAATAAGATTTATAAAGATTTCCAATCAATTGATTAGAAAAATGCAAATAAATAAGAGAAACAAAAGGCAAAAAATATTTACATACTAATGATAAACAAAGAAATTGGAACATTTCACAAATACAAGGAAGGATTTATAAATAAAAAATAATAATAAATCAGGCCAAATAAGAATAAAGTACCACTTTGTTCTAGTTGGGATAAGAAAAAATGATTTTCTCAAAGTTTCTAAAAGAATAGATTTTAAAAGTTTTTACCACAAAAAATGATAAATATATGAGATGATTTGTTAATTCGTCTGACTAAGTTATTTTACTCTGTTAACTTAAATCAAAACAGCACATCGTACCATATAAATATATAAAATTATTATTTGTCAATTAAAAATTAACCTCAAACACTGACAGGGAAAATATACATGGTTTCAAAGAAAATTTTTGAAAGCAAGATGAAAATATCTAAAAATGTTTTAATACATATATTCTTCAAAAATTAAGAATATATATATGTATATATATAAAGATGTAGGTTGCAAGATTGTTGATAGGAACATAAAGTGGGAAAAATAAGAAATGTTTGAATAAATGTACACTTTTGTAAAATCATTAAACATGATGAATTGGAGCTGTAAATATCTGTAAATGGACTTGGAAAAATCTTAATTAGGCATAACTGCATGAGAAATGTAGGATGCAATGATATTTATAATGTAATGTATTTTTATAAGAGGGAAATTAAAACATGCTTGTATGTGTGTGTATGCATACAAAAAAAGATGTATTTTTCTATACACTAATTAATACATGTAAGTATGTAATGGCTTATAGTTGTCTTTGTATTTGTGCATGAGTTTTGAAAAACTATCAGAAAATAAATACCAATTTGTTATCCCTAATGAGAGAATTGGTTTAATAGATTTAGGCAAGGGACATCAGTGATTATTAAAATTATTAGATGGAAGAGCTAATAAACTGGATATTTGTATGTCACCAAAACATCACTCCACAAACAACTACGTGTTCTTAAGGGGAAAACCAACAAACAAAAAGCACAGCTACTTAAAGGAACGTTGAGGGTGTCACAACTTTGGTGTAATCTTTCTTAGCAATATTGTTGGGATAACCAGGCATTGTGAGCATCATGGTATGATGCTATAGGAGTACATTACTACGTGGTATTCCTTTTTCTTTCTAAAAGATAATTTTAAAATAAATTTTTAATATAGAAGCTCCCATCTCGATTAATGCTCACAAAGTGAACAGGGACATGCAACCACATGCAGCACAGAATGTCCCCTCACGGCCTCCCGTCACTGCACGTTTCGTCTAGACGTTGCCTTTCTGGTTTCACCACGACCTATATAGCAGATTTGCCATAAATGTTTAATCCGCATTTGATTAATATTATAGGCCTAAATTCTGTGTATAAAACTATAGAGAAAAAAAAGAGCCTGCTAACTGACAACTTGAGTCAACAATCCAATAAATCCAGAAAATGGTGCACTCTAAAGAACACGTGGCCTGGTCTTTGCAGTGAGAGTCGGAGGTGGAAAAAAGGAGACAAAGGTTAAACATTAAAAGTGACATAAGAAAAATTACAATACATTGGATTCATGATCCTGGATTGGATCCCAACTAGAGCTGTAAAAGACATTTTAGGAAAATTAAGAAAATTTGAATATAGACTGAGTATTTATAATATTAAGGGATTATTTTTAACTTTGTTTTTTTTTTTTTTTTTTTTGCCTGGATGACAGAGCAAGACTCTGTCTTAAAAAAAAAAATGTTTTTTTGTTTGTAAGATTAATCCATGTTACGTATTGCTCCATTCATTCTTTTTTTTTTTTTATTTCAGCATAATATGGGGGTACAGATGTTTAGGTTACGTGTGTTGCCCTTGCCCCCCCTCCCTCCCTCAGTCCAGGTTTCAAATATGTCCATCCCATTGCGTGGTGCACATTGCACTCTTTGTGTAC
>CAUYSK010126158.1:0-11080 GCA_963575035.1 Avahi laniger | reverse complement strand
GCACTTGAGTTGTTTCCACATCTTTGCAAATATGAATTCTGCTGCTATAAACATTCTAAGAGATCATAATGAGTTTTGTAGATGAATATGGATATACCTACTTAACTCACAGAAGCACTGGGATATGGGGGTAATAAATATTTTCACATTTTTGAATTGAGGATGAAAATATAAAGCACCAAGTACAAGATGTGCTCTGTGATTTTTATCTGTAATTTGTTTAACAAATTTCCAGAGAATATTATTACACAAATTAGTAGTTATGACAACTCTTTCTGGAGTCAGACCTGGATTCCTGCTCCAGAATTACTTTTTACTGGCTGTGTGAGCTTGATCATAGGACTTAACCCTTCTCTATGTGAGTTTTCTCACATACATAATGGAGTTAATAAGTCTGTCTATTGTATAGGATAGTAATAAGAATTAAATGAGATAAACAAATGTTTAATACAGTTCCTGGTGTATAGTTAAATCTGTTAGCTATTATTAATGTCAAATTACTGAAACAGAAAGGATAAGGGAGATCTTTGTAAACCACATCTTTAGCATGTGGCTGAACAGCAGAGTAGTTAAGGTCAAGGGATCTATGTCGGACTGTCTGAATTCAATACAACTAACCTTATCCAACACCAACTAAGCCTAACTCTAAATCCTACTAACTTTAACTTACCTAGTTGTAAGATCTTGGCAAACTATTTAACCTAGGATTTAGGATTTTTTATTAGTGAAACAAAGATTATGATAACACTTATTCTGAGCTTGTTATGAGAATCACATGTGCAAATATGTTGAAGGCACTTAAACAATGCCCAGCGCACACAACTGCTCTACAAACATTAATCTTTATTATTTGCTGAACATCTAGGCTTTACTATGGCTCAATATCTGATAACATCATTAGGATAAAAAGCTGTGCTGTACTTCTGGACTCTTGAAAGTTCTTAGAAATTTACATGGACAAGTGAAAAGTTTAGAAAATTATCTTCTAGAAAGAAGTCTGGAAGCTTCAGAATCCAGAACGGTAAGTATTAATTAAGAGCAACAAATATCTGAGCGTTCCCCAAGGCAGCCCTAGTTTTCATTTGGGCTCACACTCCCTGATTTCTTCTTGTGAGATGCCATATGTGCTCAAAAACCTTTGAGAGACTTTGCTTAGCGATCTACACCAGCTTTTCTTTGCTCTCCTTGATACTCAGCAAGATTAAAATATCAGCCCAGTATTCTATAAAACCTGTAAAGCATGGGTTACTTCCAACCACAGTGTTTGGACTAATTCCAGTAAATCAGCACCACAAAGCACATGCTTGCTGACGATGTAAACCAAGAAGGAAGCATGTAGTATTTGTTTTGACAAGTTTGGCCCCACAGTGTTTGAGAATATGCTACTCTTGCTGTCTCAACCTTGGAGATTGGAACTATCATTAACATAATAGTAGAAATCATCTCCCCTTGCAAAGAGCTTGGGTGGCTTTTCATTGCTTACAGGATTAAGTCTGTCTTAACTTAGTATTTAAGGATTCATGTCCATTAGCTCTAATTTCCCCTCCTCTCTGCAGCAACATTGTCTATAGGGTGTTTATAAGCTTTTCCTGACAGAGAGTCTATTAAAAAAATCAAAATTCTGAGGTTAAATTCATTTGAGAAACACATACTCTAAGTTTCCTTGAGTTATTCATATTGTGCTTGAACATATTAAAAGCTCTGAGAAGTCCTGCATCAAAGAAACCTACCTGATTTTAGTTAACTCAAATTTATCCAACCAAAACAAACAAAAAAACCCCAAACACCTTTTGCCTTTTGAAGCACGACCAGTTGAAGAGACACTGTCTTAAAAGAAAAACTTTTTCAATGAGACTGATTTATTTTCTGTTCTTCCAAATAATAATGTACCTATCCCCCATTTTCTGTCTGTGTGTATTTGTGTGTTTATGAGTGTCCATGTGTTTTCTCAAGTTTAGCACATCCCTGGTTCCCCTCCCCACAAGAATATTCTTCTCCCACATCATAACGCACCCAAACTATGCCTTTCAGTCTCGTCACGGAGCCTCCCCTGTTACGTCTAGCACACAAAGACTTTCTCTCTGATCAAGATGGCTTCAGCCCTTACTAACATATATTACCTCCCATTTGCACCTGGAATCAAATCATTTATCATTTTTTACAAATGCAAGTGAAGAGTCTAATTTTCTTGAAATCAGCAATCACTATTTAGTTTAAAAGAAAGCTTCGACTTTACAGACAGGCAGATGGACGAGGTCTCACAGCCCACTCTGTTCTCACTGGTGGGATTCCCTGTCGGTATATAAAGTAAGATTCTTTATGTGCAGAATCTGGCATACAGAGGACACTCAATAAATGTCATTAATATTGCTGCTGTCTTGCTCCCAGGATGCCTAGCCTTTATAGTTACTGAACAGTTTTAGTCATTGGTTTAATTAATGGAATGATACTGTTTGCTCTCTGAAAAGTTCTTCAGCTTCTGTTATCCCATCTGTAATATACCAAGAAATAGGCATAGACAACAGAATGGCGATCAGAATGTGCAAAGCATGTTGCCGGGATGAGAAGGGGTGCGGGCTCTGTGGGTGGAGAGGGCAGAGAGGAGGTGGGGTTGGCCCGCAAAGGGCATTGAGGGACAGTGTCGCCCCAGTCCACAGGGTACTGGGCTTTTTCTTTGCCCAAAAGCCATGAAAACGGCACGCAAATACCCTCTCGTCATTTACCATGTTTCCTGTTCTTGTTCTAACACGCCTGAGGAATATGCTGATTTGATATTACACCAGTCAGGCAAAAGAGAAAGATGATCAATTCTAAAAGGAACAGCATGTTTTGCAATTTTAATAGCTCAAATGCCTCTTTTTTTTCCCCCAATGCAGAAGCTTTGTGAGAAAATAGTGGCCCTCATTAATGCCTTGCGTACAGACTCCTCATTGTTTTTACTTGCGCTATTTCTTTGCACTTGGATATAGAAGCAATAAATTTCTAGGGAAATGAAACTCACTTATCAGATTTCCCAGCATCAAGTTTCATATTAGGAATGAAAAAAAATCAGTCTAACTGGACTCAATATAGCTGTAAACCAATATATGTAAGCCGTATCAGAGATTAAGCCCTCATTGTTACATTCGTGAGCTTCCCATGTCAGTCTGGAAGGAATAACAATTTTCCTAGCTGTTATTTAATGATGCAAAATATTCCTTAAAAATAATAAATAAAATCAATTCAGGAACATTCAAAAGACTAAATAATGTTTTTCTAAAAAAAACGCAGGAATCAAATGAGCACATTTTCCCTTTAAATTGTTAATTTCCAATATTTCCTAAATGTTAAAGACAATAATGCTTTTATTCTTTTAGTGGTGCTGTCAGAAGTACTAAAAATTAGTTTATGAGGCAGTTGAAAGTGTCTCATTTAGCAGAAAAGTTCTTACTCCAATGTCTTTGTTTTTTAATTTAATATCAACTTCAAACCAATATAATTTGCTTAACATTAATTTACTACTCAGCACTTCTATTTTTATCAATAAAATATTCACAGTTTCATGTTAATTTTAATAATGTAAATAAAGAGTTATTATTAAAAGATGCAACAATAAGCACAAATGAATTTATGTTTAAGATCGCCCTGCTGGTTTGAAGAATGGGAAATGACAGAGATGCATTATAATTATTGGTTTCTCTATTTTAGTATTGGGTTTTTGTAAAGATGCACATACAAACACCAATGTACACAATAAACGTACTACAAGTTATTGCATATACTATGTATGCTTAAAATTCTAATTAAAGCAGTTAGCTATGACTCTCATTTAGCAGCACATAAAATGAGTAATTATGCTTGTTCAAAGAAGCTGGGAATCAAAGCGCTAGCAACTGTGAAAGAGCATCTCATGGATCTGCAACCTGTAAACCAAGGATAAGTTGGTAGGGAGAAAAATCAGCAAGTAAAAACCCAACGTAACTCCTTACCAGCGCTCCCTCCGCAAGTACGCTGTGATATGTTGTTTATAAGAGATGTTTTTAATTTATAGTGCAAGAGGTCCAATGTCCTTCCTGTGAAAAGGACATGTCTATAGATATATTTTAACCAAAACTTTCAAAGATGCAAGATGTGATCGCCATTGTATGAACATCTTCAATCCAGAGCATCTGCACAGTGTCTCTAACTTGAACATTTGGACAAATAACTTCAACTGTAAACTCCTGCTTAAGGAAAAACTTTGTTTGAAAAACACTTAAGAATGGCATAATTGTACAAAAAAAGATATTACTTACAGGCATTTATGCACTCTTAACTTAGAAGAATGTTTTTAACTAATATAAAAAAATAAAAAAGATTTTGTAAAATGGAGAAAAAAAGGAAGAGAAAATAAGAAACAAAACAAAAACCAAAACCTTTGCTGGAGCATAAGAGGAACTAGAAAGAGCTGAATTTCTAATCTACTGGGCACGTGCAGCTCACCTTTGTTGAACAAAATGCCTCAAGAACTTTCCTCAGCTACTTTTTATGTGACCAGTTTGTTGTTTGTGAGCCACCATTTTCTGCATTTTAGACGGTCAGATGAGGCTTAAACACTGCATCGATTTATTGATACATTTCAATTTAAAAAGCATTTTACCAAATCACAATTGTTCCTTAATCGATAAGTGCTTTTTAAATTCTCTTTTCGTTCTTTAAATATAGTCCATGCAGCTCTGAATCTGCCCAGATCTCCCAATTAACCTTAAAAAGTGCTTGGAAAGTCTGGTTTCATTTACTCCCCTTTCTGATCGTCGCCACTAGGAGGCACTGCAGCCTGCTTTATGAGGGGCATGAAATCTGGCGCAGTGAATATTCCACACAACTATGGCTCCGGTGTCATTCCCTATTTAATGGCTGTCAGTGAGGGGGAAAGACAACGTGGCGGGTAATTAAAACCAAATTGCAGGCAGGAGATGACTGCACAAGAATGATATTGTCATTAATACTGATTTAACATGCACCTGGGTAAGGTGAGGGAGAGCGGCAAGGGAATTCACACTGAAGCCAGGGTTGCCTGATTTAAAGATGTAGTGTTTCCAGCTGAAGGATGTTTAAAAACTGAATGAAACCATCATATTATGACAGCAGAAATAAAACGGAAAAAAATGTTCTACATATGTCTGTAAAAAGAAAAAAAATCTTCTATTTCTTCCAGCTCCGTGGACAGAGCATGTGCCTCTCTTCTGAAGTTCAAAAGTATTTTTGCAGAAGGCTTTTTCTCCTGTTGTTGGCTTTTCCTGTATAGGTTTATAATCTGCTTATGTAGTTTTCTGTTTTCACAAGACTGTTGAGAGGGAACGTTTGAGTGAAGCAAGCACCATTGATTTACAAAAACTTGTGTGCTACGGGGAAAAGATTTCAATCCCAGAAACATTTGAGGAGAGAGATTTACCCCACAGGACTCAGGGATTTTTCCATTCATGACGAACACCTTGCTAGAACCATTGAAATCTAGGACTGAAACCTCATCAGAGCTTTGGTCAATAGTGCTTATACAATGAGGCAGGTGGCTCAATGATACGAAACCCCAAAGAAAGAAAAGGATCACTGTCATGTTAGTGTCCCTAACATTTAGGGTTTTTTTAAAAAAAATTAATGATAAATAGCAAAACCCAGAAAAACATCACTAATCAGAGTTCAAATTAAGTAGTCTACTTTGTTTGTGATATGTGCAATAATGTGGTGGATATTTCAATATTCACTAAATATTTCCATATCATGGCTACAGCTAAGATTTGCATCTGTTCCTCAGTAGAAGAAAAGTGCAGTGTTTTAGATCATATACAAATTGAAAGCAACTTCTTATTTAAAGGACTATTGGATGTTTTGGGTAGAAAGTGTACTAAAGTTAAATGCGTTTATGGAGAGGGAGAAATGGCTACAGTTCAGCCTGTGACTGAAAACCCTGTGCTGATTGATAAATCTCCTTCTGGTTTCACCTTAAATGAAATGTGTGCATTATAGAAATGGTTATCCTTCTGCCCAGTGCCAAAAGAGATGAATCATTAGAAATGTCATGAAGATTTATAATCACATCATAAAGAAAGTAAATTCAAAGTGCATTCCTTGAGCAATAAAGAACATATTATAGAGAAAGAGCTCACTAAATAAGGTCAGGAAGGAAAAAATGATCAAATGCCATGATTGCTAGATCTAGACAATGAGAATTGTTTTAATATCCAAATCATGAATTACAGAAAAATGATGATCATAGCTTCTGAATTTTATCCACAATACTTTGTTATTAACATCTTAATGGGTTTTACATTTGCAAGATATTTCATTTATATATTTATTTGTTGGTTTGTTTCATTCCTTCACTTTTAGCGATAGTAGCTGGATTCCAAAGTAGGTAGACCTACAAAAAGTGCAAGTAAATCTAATAACATTGAAAAAAAGATAAAAGTTGAAACTTTTGCCTTTATGAAGGAATACAGATAATCTATTACGACATTGGATCTACTATTGGCTGTGATTTTAGAGGATTAAGTAGGAGATACACAGAAAAGAACTTTATTTCACTTGCCCTTTATAAAATGTCAAAGAAAATTTTCTCCAACAAGGAGACGTTCTGAGACTGTGACACTCACCGAATGACCAAACCTGCCCACTTCAGGCCAGGTCCTCTTTGACACCCGAGCCTCGGGCAGAAGAAGCTGTCCTTTGGATGCCAAACAGAATTTCATTTTCAAGTTCTGTTCTCACATTTGAACTGAAAACGTCAGGGAAGCTCATCTCCACTCGAGTCTATGAATTATCTAGGACCAGTGGCTTTTATGAGGGGGTAAATAAAAGATTCCTGCGATCTCAAAGGAGAAATAACTTTGGAGAAGATGAGTATCCTCACATTTCAGGCTGTACAGAAAGAGCATAGCATCGGAAAGCCCAATTGTTAAGGAAACTTGCTGACATAAGCGAGAGGGACAATTATTTGGTGGGGATGCTTTGTTATAATTAATATTGACTTAGGAACAGCAAATGTGGCAGGCCCTCTTGTTCTGAGTGGTCTGTACCAGGACGCATGTGTTGGGGACATGCACAGTGACAAAGGATCAGCATTTAAGCTCTTTTTTTTTCCGATTTTCACCCCATTTACTTTTGGATGGAACCTGGCACTCACAATCTCTTTAACTGTTCTCCCAGGTTGATGGTGTAACAAATATAATTTTTCAACAAGATGGCTGCTGCCAGAAGCAGGCTCAGAAATGTCCATTTTAATTAAACATTTTACTTTCAATTACATCTCACAGTTTGCACATGGTGACACACGATTTCATCACAAGGACTTTCAGATTGCTATATTAGTACTGTCTTCCTGTGCAGGGAAATTTGTGTTGGTGAAAATGACTCACATATGAAAAACGTAGATTTTCCTTTAGGTTGATCTATGGGATGTTATTTTCAAAAAGAGAATAGTAACAGTATTTCTAGAATTCTGATGAGATTTTGAGGTGTCCAGTAGTAGGAAGCCCCCGAATTGATGAAAGGGAATCATACGATGACTTATTGCAGAAGTGGCCTGTATTTTGTTATGTATGCTCTTTATTGATATGAAATAAAAATATGGCTATGCAACTTGACTGATGTTTCTGTGCTGATAAGTTATTATGAAAATGATTTTTACTAGAAGTCCCCAAAAGGTATGATGTACCCCTAGAAGGAAATTAGGCAGACTCCATCCCTATCCTCCAGAAACTTATAGTACATACTCATACAGATATGCATTTTGTTTCAAAGTAATACATAAAAGCATATTTCGACAACCTTTTTAGATGTCTCCAGATTAGGAAAATATCTTTACTGCAACATGATGGGAAGCTCATTCGTGGCTCCTTCTGAAGCATACCACTTGAATAATTTATCAATCCGAAAAGGCAGGGAAGAACTTTTTGTCAGTGTGCAGGTTGGACAACATTTTATTTTAAGCAGATAAAATTGGGGAATAATCCGGCCCAGGAATTACGTTTTTAAACGTGCATATGAAAGGGGATTGCTGGAGAGGAAACAGTTTATGGGAGACCCAAGATAAAGAGAAATATCTTAGGTGACCATCCCCCCAATTCAGACTCCTGGCTAGAAATTAAGCAGGAGCTGAAATTCCCCTGGAACAAATGCTCTCTGCTGATTTCCTCACAAATAGCCTCTGTGACAATTTCTTGGTTTAAGTCAGTCTGTCAGGGAAATATTTAAAGGTAGGGAGACATTTAATTTGGTTCTTTTAGTTTCGCTTTTGAGCATGGCTTTTTTTTTTCTTTTTTAACACTGTAATTATTATTATACAATATTAAATCTCCCTTACTGAATCTCTCCCTTCCTTCCTTCCTTCTTTCTTTTCTTTCCTCATCAAAGAATAGGCTTATAATATACATTTGTATATTATTTAGCTATTTATTTTTTATTATTTATGTCCATATTAGTATAATCATCTCTAAAAGAATTGAGAGGCCAGATTTTGTAGGACATTAAATAATAAAATTCATATTTTTGTCACAGAAGGATACTCACGCTTGCATTTAATTCCTAATGGAACACATTAAGGAAATATCTTTGCAGTATTTAGGTTCAATGATTCTAAATTTAGAAAAGTATTCAAAAAATTTATCGGTATAACTATGAACTATGCCAGGCCTATGATTCAAGATTAGCCCTCTGTGTAGAACAGATAGTTTTTCAAAGTTTATATTCACAAGATCTTTTTTTTTCCTTAATAATTGCTTGCATGAGCTAAAACTCATGACAGCCACATAAGACAGGAGATTACTGTTTCTCAAATGAAGAAACTGAAGTACTTAGGCGAAGTCACACATTTGGATTGCCCGGGTAGAGATAATGTTTTACCTGACAAGTTGATCCAGGGAATCCTGATGCCTCCCACAGAGTGGTATGTGGAATAAGAACCAGGCAATACATCCTACTTAAGTAAATGAAGTGTGCTCCCGCACTGATCTCTGGAAAGACAAAGCCATAAAAGATCAGCTGGACAAAAAACTCCCTGAAAAAGAGGCTATAGGCCACCCACAGAAAGCAAGCAGGACTGGGACCAGGATGCAACACATATTCAAATAATTGATCCCTCATGAAACTCATGAAAAATATATGGCTATATCCCCTGAACATTCGTGCACAAATACACGTGTGTATGTGTAATATACATTCATGTGTGTGTCTCGATGATGGTAAAAAAGTCTTTGCAAACAATAACTAAATTTTAATTTCAAAACTGGAAATCTTGGTAATCTTCCCATAAATAGATTTTACCTTATTATTAAAGTTTCCGTTGTTGTTGTTGTTTTATCATTCTAATGACTAAGAGATGGGTCCTAGCACCATCTGTCTCGTGTCAAAGCTCTTGTCCTCCCATTTACCCCAGAATGAACTTGGCCAAGCAACTTATTTCTCTAGGCATTATTTTCCTCTCTTTCAACATTCCAATAATAATAATTTCTTATTAGACATACAATGATTAAATAAGTGAATGCAGGTAAAGTACTAAGCCCAGGATATGCAAATAGTTAACACTCAATGCAGGTTAGCTAATTATCGGTACAAAAGTAATTGTGGTTTTAGCATTGTTGAAATTTGCTGTTTGATATTGGAATATATTCTTAAATAAATGTGACTATTTTATATATGATTTTAATGAGCATTTCTCGCTTTATGTTTTTTTGCTAATGACATTACTTGCCATTTATGAAAAGTGGATTGTGTATGACAATTGGCAATGACCTGCTCAGTGGTTGGACCAAGAAGCAGCTCCAAAGCACTTGCCAAAGTCAAACTTGCACCAAAAAAGGGTCATGGTCACTGTTTGGTGGTCTGCTGCCGGTCTGATCCACTACAGCTTTCCAAGTCTGGGCAAAACAATTACATCTGAGAAATACACTCAGCAAATTGAGGAGATGCACTGAAAACTGCGACGCCTGCCGTCGTCATTGGTCAACAGAAAGGGCCCAATTCTTCTCCACGACAATACGCGACTGCGTGTCGCACAACCAACGCTTCAGAAGTTGAACGAATTGGGCTACTAAGTTTTGCCTCATCCGCTGTATTCAGACCTCTCACCAACCGACTGCCACTTCTTCAAGCATCTCCACAACTTTTTGCAGGGAAAACACTTTCACAACCAGCAGGATGCAGAAAATGCTTTCAAAGAGTTCGTGGAATCCTGAAGCACGGATTTTTATGCTATAGAAATAAACCAACTTATTTCTCATTGACAAAAATGTGTTGATTGTAATTTTTCCTATTTTGATTAATAAAGATGTGTTTGAGCCTAGTTATAAAGATTTAAAATTCACAGTCTGAAACTGCAATTACTTTTACACCAACCTATATGCACAAACGAATAATTTCAATTGCCAAGGTTGTGCAGATATTGTAGACCAGTTAGTTATGAGTATATACTTATTAAACCAGCTCTACATACCAACTATAGGACTTGGCACCTAAGAAGTACTCAAGAAATGATTTTGAATGAAATAAACATTTTTCTTAACTCTGTTTTAAAATGCTAATCTTAGCATCCAAAGTAAGGATTGCAATCAATATGCACTCCCCAAAGAGAGCTATGCTGCCCTCTCATCTCTCCATATCTTTTAAAAATTATTATAGAATGTCTTTCTCCTAAATTATTTCCAGTTTGTTGGTTATTAACATTGCCATAAATATTTGCATGCATGCCAATGAAATGGATATATATTTTTCATTTCTCATGGGCAGATATCTAGGAATTGAATTTCCAGGTTATGTGGTTAGTTCATGTTTAACTTTTTAAGAAGGTGCTAAAGAGTTTTCAAAAGTTCAAATGCAGCTGTGGCATTCTGCATTCCCACGGTTGGTATAGGAGGGTTCCAGTTTCTCCACCTTCTCACCAACACTTGTTATTGTCTTGCTTCTTTATTATAATGATTCCAATGAGTATGTAATGGTATCTCATTGTGGTTTAAATTTGTATTTCCCCAATGACTAATACTATTAAGCATATTTTCATGAGCTTATTAGGCCTTTGATGAAACTTTTATTGAAAGCATTGGCCCATTTTTAAAATTAGATTTTATAT
>CAUYSK010126155.1:0-39904 GCA_963575035.1 Avahi laniger | reverse complement strand
TAGCACTCTGGGAGGCCAAGGTGGGTGGATTGTTTGAGCTCAGGAGTTCGAGACCAGCCTGAGCAAGAGCGAGACCCCCGTCTCTACCAAAAATAGAAAGAAATTAATTGGACAGCTAAAAATATATAGAAAAAATTAGCCAGGCATGGTGGTGGATGCCTGTAGTCCCAGCTACTTGGGAGGCTGAGGCAGTAGGATCGCTCGAGCCCAGGAGTCTGAGGTTGCTGTGAGCTAGGCTGACGCCACGGCACTCACTCTAGCCAGGGCAACATAGTGAGACTGTCTCAAAAAAAAAAAAAAAAATACCACTTCCTATGTACATCTCTACGTAAATGATGTGAATCCACTTTTTTCCTCTCAGTGAAGTGACCTGACACAAAGCGCATTGCTTTGAACCTTCCCAAGACTAATATGTCTTGAACTTCAAATCACCTGGGATGGGTGTTGGAATTGTATTTCTCTTATAAACTATTCCTGTCACATTATGAAAAGAAACATAAAGTCCTGTGGCAGAGAATAGAGTTTAGCTGGCATAGACTCAATTTTGGAGATTTTCTTTGATTCTCTTTAAAAGCCTATTCTAAGCCCTGTCTCATATTTTCTTATCTTCTCTTTTTTTATTTTCCATTTCCCAGACTCTCAAAATCTTAATACAACCTCTTTTTTATTCAAAACTCTAAGATAACCATGCCAAAATTCTACTGCATCTAGTAAATCTGGTAAATAATGGCTCAAAATTCAAAATCTTTCCTTTACTCAACATAATGAAAATGGTATTTTCTCAGTGCCTCACAGTATTATGGTAAAATACCCATCTTACCAGTGAAATCCCCTTAATAGTCTCAGAGGTTTGCCAAATCAACAAATTCCATTTTGAGGAGAATTTGAGAATAATGAGGAAGTTTTTGTGTATATGTGTGTCTGTGTTTGAGAAACTTGAAATTATTTAAACAAATTCATCCTCTTTAAGTGTTTTACAGAAGGATAGGAGAGGGTTATCTATGGCTCAGATCAGCAACGCTTTTTAAATGGGCAGCAGATAGAAGTAAACAGACAGAAGCAGTTGGGAAGGCCGCTGCCAAGAACACTCGCATTAAGAATTGACAACGCATTCTACTAAGTGAGGTATTCCAAGAATGGAAAGACAAGCACCACATGTACTCACCAACAAATTGGTATTAACTGATCAACACATAAGTGAACATATAAGAATAACATCCATTGGATGTTGGGCGGGGGGGGGGAGGAGGGAGGAGGGGACGGGTATATGCATACGCAAAGAGTGCAATGCTCACCACCTGAGGGATGGACATACTTGAAACTCGGACTTGGGGGGGGGAAGGGGGGACAGGGGCAACATATGTAACCTAAACATCTGTACCCCCATAATATGCTGAAATAAAAAAAAAAAAAAAGAATTGACAATGGAAAGAGGATCTGACATTCCCTGTAAAACTCCTTAGAACTTATACGCTAAAAGACAGAGGTATGCCTGGCAAGGAGAAAGAAAATAAAGAAACAACGAAGTTTTTGGTGGTAAGCAATTTTGAGGAGGCTGGTAGCTCTATGACAGGTAAAAAGCTAAATTGTAGGCCGGCTAGCTTACCAGAGAGAACCATGGAAAGAGATAGGTAAAAATAGCCCTTCATGGGGTCAGAACAAACCTCAATGACTAGCCTCAAACACTACCTCTACACTTCAGTTTAATCGGACCAGATTTAATTGTGTCCTATTCAGGCTCCAGAGCATTATTGAAAACAACAGAGCAATCAGCCAGCAATCAAAGGAACCTAAGAGTTAAGTGTGATTCAGTTTAACAGAGATATCAGAGAAGGAGACAGCCAAAGAGAGCCTTGTTAAAACCACTGTTTTCTAAGGGTGACTATGTGTATGGTCAAGGCCGTACACTTGGAGGAGCAACATCAGAGAGTGTACACTGATGGGGAAACACACTTCACGAAAATAACAGCAAAACAACTCAACTCCCAGAAAATGGTGAAAAGAATCAGGATCCAGAATTGCCACAATATATTACCTAAAGTATAATATTTTCAACAAAAGTTTATGAGACATATAACTAAATAGAAATGTATGACCCATAAATAGGGGAAAAAAGTAAAACATGCAACAGAAATTGCCAATGAGAGGACCCAGATGTAGGATTTAACAGACACTAAAGACTTCAAAGCAGCCATTATAGATATTGACATATTCAATTAACTAAAGGAAATAATTTTAAAAGTAAAGGAAGCTAAGATAGCAATATCTCATCAAATAGTAAATATCGATTAAGAGACATAAATTTTAAAAAAGAATCTAATGGAAATTCTAGAGTTAAAAGTTCAATAACAAAAATGAACTATTTACTAGAGTAAGTTTGAGCAGAGTAAATTCGAAGTAGAAGAAAAAAGAATCAGTGACCTATAAAGTATATCAATGGAGATTATACAATCTGAAGAGCAGTGAGAATAAATAATTTAAGAAAGTAATGGCTTTATAGAAATGTGGGACACCATTAAGCACACTGACATAAGCACACTGAGTGTACCAGAAGGAGAGCAGAGAAAGAAAGGAACAAAAAAACATTAGGAAAAGTATTGGCTAAATTTTTTTCAAATTTGATGAAAAATATTAATCTACATATTAAAGAATCGCAGTGAATTTTAAGTAGGATAAATGGACAAACACACACACACACACACACACACACACCATAGTAAAAGTTCTGAAAGACATAAACAGAAAATTTTGAAACTAGCAAGAGAAAAATGATGTGTCACATACATGGGAACCCCAATGAAAGAATTAACTGACTTCATTAAAAACAATGAAGACCAGAAAGTAATGGGATAACATATTCAAGTATTGAAGAAAAAATATTGTTAACCAAGAACCTTATGTCTTAGAAGACAATATTTCAAAAATAGAGCTGAAATAAAGACATTATCAGAAAAACAAAAACAGAGAATTCTTTGCTAAAAGAATCACCTAACTGGAAATACTAAAAAGAAATTCTTCAGGCTGAAAGCAAATGACCCCAGCCATTAATTCAAATCCACAGGAAAAGATAAAAAGCAATGGTAAAAGTTATTATGTATTTGCAAAAGACAGTGTAAATATTTAAATAGCATATTTTGTCTCCTTAATTAACTGATTTTAAAACCAATGTATAAAATAATATGTATGTAATGTAATGTTGGGCCTATAACATATAAAAAAATACAAAATACATTATAATAACAACATAAAGGAGGTATTTGGGAGCAAGGCAGTATTGGAGACTGGAAATAACACCAGATGGTAAATTAAATCCAGAGAAATAATATACATATAATAAGGTTAATATAACAAGCACTATGAAGACATATTTACTTTCTCTCATCAGTTTCTTTAAAAACTATATAAATCATAATTATAATAATATATTGTTGGGTTTGCAACATATGTAGATATGTATAATGATAATAGCACAAAGGGAAATACTATTAAAAACAGTATGTCAATAAATTACATGAAATGAACAAATTCCTAAAAACACACAAATCATTTAAATTGACTCAAAAGGAAACAAATTCTGAATAGATTTATAACATATAAACGTATTAAATAGTAATAACACTTTGTCCACAGGAAAGTCCAGACTCAAAGTTCTCTCCCCATTGTATCATCTAGACATCCTGGTCAAAAATCAATTGACAATAATGTAAGAGTTTGTTTCTGGGTTCCCAGCTGAATTCCACTGGTGTGTGTGTCTGATTTTAGTGATGTGACATGATAGTGTGTTACTGGAATAAGGATAGATATACAGATCAATGGAATCTAATTGAGAATCCAGAAACAAACCCTCATATTTATAGTTAAGTGATATTTGACAAGAATGCTAAGACAATACAATGAGAAAAGAATAGTCTTTTCAACAAATGGTGCTAGAACTATTTGATGGTCACATTCAAAAGAATTAATTTAGACCCCTGCCTTGGTGAAGATGTGGAGACATTGGAACCATCATTCACTGCTGGCAGAAATGTAAAAAGATTCATTCTCTTTAGAAAAAATTCTTTTAGTTCTTCAAGAGATTAAATATGTATTTACCAAAGGACCCACCCAGTAATTCCATGCCTAGGTATATACACCTAAGAGAATTAAAAACATATGCCGACACAAAAACTTATACACAAACGTTTGTAGCTACATTATTCATAACAGACACAAAGTAGAAACAATCCAAATGTCTATCAACTGGTGAATGGATAAATAACATCTTACATATTCATACAATAAAATTTTATTTGGCAGTAAAAATAAATATATACTTGTATATATATATACTTGCATATATACTTGCACAACTTGGATGAAATTTGAAAATATTATGCTAAGTAAATCTACTCACAGAAGATCACATATTGTATGATACCATTTATATAAAATATCCAGAAGAGGCAACTGTATCAAGACACAAAATAAAATAGTGGTCTCATTAGGACTAGAGGAATTGAGGGAAAAGAGAGAAAACTGCTAACAAGATGGGGTTACTTTTTGGTGTGATGAAATGTTTTAAAATGTATTGTGGTTATAGCTGCACAATTCTATGAATACACTAGAAAGCATTACATTTTACATTTTAGTCCATGAATTGTATGATATGTGAATTATATCCCAATAAAGCTATTGTTTTAAAAAATGATTTGACATGTTCGTATAAAATTTCAGAAAAATAAGAATAAGAGAAAAATGTCTAAAAGCTTTAAGAAAGGCAAAAGATGTTACCTATAGAGAAATAAGAATTAGCATGATATTTTAAAAAGCTCAGTTATACAGAAAGGAGCCAAGACTTTAAAATCCTGTAAAAATAATTCACTTCTAAATGTGATTTCCACCTCAAAAGCATAGACAACAAAATTAAAAATAGAGAAATTGGATTACATGAAACTACAAAGTTTCTGTACAGCAAAGAAAATAATCAACAGAGACAACTGATGGAATGGGAGAAAATATTTACAAACCATATACCTTATATGGAGTTAATATCCAGAATATATAAGGAACTCAATTCAATACCAAGTAAACAAATAATATAATTAAAAATAAGCAAAAAACCTGAATAGACATTTCTCAAAAGAAGACGAATAAATGTTCAACAGGTTTATGAAAAATTGCTGAACATCACATATCATCAGGGAAATGTAAATCAAAACCGCAATGAGATATCAACTCATACCTGTTAGAATGGCTATTATAAAAAAGATGAAAGGTAACAAGGATTGGCAAGGATGTGAGAAAAAGGGAACCCTTGCACACTGTTGGTGAGAATGTAAATTAGTACAGTCAGTATGGAAAAGACTGGAGGTTCCTCAAAAATATAGAACTAGAACTACCACATGATCCAGCAACTCCAGTACTGGGTATATATCCAAAGGAAATGAAATATTGAAGAGACATCTGCACTCCCATGTTTACTGCAGCATTATTCACAATAAGAAAGATATGGAATCAACGTAAGTGTTCATCAAAGAATGAATGAATATGCAGTTGTCTCTTGGTAAATGCAGGAGATTGGTCCAGGACCCCCAAGTATACCACATTCTGCTCATATTCAAGATCCACAGTCGGCCCTGTGGAACTCATGTGTACAAAAAGCTGGTCTTCCATAAACATGTGTTTTGCATCTCAAGAATGCTGTATTTTTGATCCAAGTTCGGTTGAAAAAAATCTGTGTATAAGCAGACCTGTGAAGTTCAAATCCATATTATTCAAGGGTCAACTGTGCACACACACACACACACACACACACCACACACACACATCACACACATCACACACACACACACACACACACACACACACACACACACGGGAATATTCTTCCGCCTTAAAAAAAGAAGAAAATCCTATCATTTGCAACATGGGTGAACCTAAAGGACATTATGTCAAGTGACATAAGCCAGGCACAGAAAAACAGATACCATATAATCTCACTTATATGTGTAATATAGAAAAGTCGAACTCATAGACGCAGAGAGTAGAATGGAGGTTACCAGGGGCTGGGAGAGTTGAGGGTTGGAGAGATGTTGATCAAAAGATAAAACATTTTGGTTAGATAAGAGGAATAATTTCAAAAGATCTATTGTGACTATAGTTAACAGTGTATTATATTTTCGAAAATCACTGAGAGTATTTTTTAAGTGTTGTCACCATAAAAAATGATAAGTATATGAGGTAATGCATGTTAATTAGCCTGATTTAGCCATTCCACAATGTAGACATATTTCAAAACATTATGTTATACCTAATAATATATGTATACACTTTTGTTTATTCATGAAAATTAATTAATTAAAAATTTGGATTTCTATACCTAGACATATTCTTACTCAAGTGTAAGTAGAATATTAATATTCTATTGCTGCAGAATAAATTACCAAAAATTTAGCACCTTAAAATTGGTCAATCAATATTCCCTGTGCCAAGAGCCAGATGTCTCCGTCTGTTTTTTGTTGCTGTAGCTGAATACCCAAGACTGGGTAACTTACAGAAAAAGAAATTTATTTCTTACTGAGAAGTCTGAGAAGTCCAAGGTCAAGGGGCTTCATCCAGTCAGCTCGCTGTGTCATAACACAGCAAAAGGCATCGCAGGGTGACAGGGAAGCAAGAAAGCACCAAGGAAGTCAAAATCACTTTTGTCTCTTTCAATAGCTAATCTAGTCCTGTGAGAGCCGTAACTCACTCACTCCTTTAAGAGGGTATTAATCCCTTCATGAGGGTGGACCCTTTATGACCCAAATGCCTCTAACAGTCCTACTGCCTCTCAATATGTTTACACTGGGGATTGAGCCTCAAAATTAATTTTGGTGGGCACCAACCATATTCAAACCATAGCACCAAACATAGTTTATCTGGGTTCTCTGCTTAGAGTCTGCAATTTAGATGTTGCCTAGGCTATATACACAAATACCTGGGAGCTGTTGTAGGTTCATTTTCAGATCACTGCAATTAAGGAAATTTCACAATAAAGTGAGTCACAAAAATTTTTTGGATGTCAAGTGCATATAAAAGTTACATTTATACTATACTATAGTCTATTAGGTGTGCAATAGTATTATGTCTAAAATGTACATGCCTTAATTTAAAAAATACTTTATTGCTAAAAAATGCTAACAATCATCTGAACCTTAAGGAAGTTGTAATCTTTTTGCTGGTAGAGAGTTTTGCCTTGATACTGATGGCTGCTGATTGATCAGGGTGGTGGTTGCTGAAAGTTGGGGTGGCTGTGGCAATTTTAAATAATGAGACAACATTGAAGTTTGCCACATAGATTCACTCTTTCTTTCCATGAAAGATTATTCTGCACCATGTGATGCTGTTTGATAACATTTTACCTGTGGTAGAATGTCTTTCAAAATTGAAGTCAATCCTCTCAAATTTTGCCACTGCTTTATCAAATAAGTTTACATAATATTCTAGATCCTTGTGCTCATCATTCCAACAATGTTCACAACATCTTCACTAGGAGTAGATTCTATCTCAAGAAACCACTTTCTTTGCTCACCCATAAGAAACAATTCCTCATCCATTCAAGTGTTATCCGAGATTACAGCAAATCACTCACACCTTTATGCTTCCCTTCTAATTCTAGTTCTCTTGCTATTTCCATCACATCTGCAGTTACTTTCTCCACTGAAGTCTTGAACCCCTCTAAGTCATCCATGAGAGTTGGAATCGATTTCTTCCAAACTCCTTTTAGTGTTGATATTTTGACCTCCTTCTATGAGTCGTAAGCACTCTTAACGGCATCTGGAATGGCGAATCATTTCCAGAAGGTTTTTCATTTACTTTGCCCAGAGCCAACAGAGGACTCACTATGTATGGTGGCTGCAGCCTTAGGAAATACATTTCCTAAATAGTAAGACTTGAAAGTAAAAGTTACTCCTTGATCCATGAACTGCACATGGATGCTGGGTTAGCAGGCATGAAAACATTTATCTCCTGCACATCTCCATCAGAGCTCTTGGGTGACAGATGCATTGTCAATCAGCAGTAATATTGTGAAAGAAATCTTTTTTTTCCTTAGCAGAGGGACTCGGCAGCAGACTTAAAATATTCAGTAAACCATGCTGTAAACAGATACGCTGTCATCTAGCCTTTCCTATTCTCTTTATGGAGTATTGGAAGAGTAGATTTAGCATACTTCTTAAGGGTCCTAGGATTTTTGGAATGGGAAATGAGCATTGACTTCAACTTAAAGTCATCAGCTATATTACCCTCTAACAAGAGTCAGCCTGTCCTTTGAAGCTTTGATGCCAGCCATTAACTTCTCTCTAGCTATGGAAGTCTGAGATGGCATCTTCTTCCAATAGAAGGCTGTTTCATCTACATTGGAAATCTAGATGTTTAGTGTAGCCACCTTCATTAGTTATATAGTTAGATCTTCTGTATAACTTGCAACTTCTACACCAGCACTTGCTACGTTAGCCCGCACTTCTATGTTATAGAGATGGCTTCTTTCCTTAAACCTTATGAACCCACCTTTACCAGCTTCAAACTTTTCTTCTACATCCTTCCTCACCTCTCTCAGCCTTCTTAGAATTGAGAGTTAGAACCTTGCTCGGAATTAGGTTGTGGCTTAAGGAAATGTGGCTGGTTTGATCTTCTATCTAGATCACTAAATCCTTCACCGTATCAGCAGTAAGGCTGTTTCACTTTCTCATCATTTGTTCACTGGAGTAGCACTTTTCAGTTTTTTCAAGAACTTTTCCTTTGCATTCCCGACCTGGCTCACTGTTTGGTATGTGAGGCCTAGCTTTTGGCCTGTCTGAGCTTTTACCATGCCTTCCTCACTAAGATCATCATTGTTAGCTTTGCATTTAAAGTCAGAGATTTTTGACTCTTCCTTTCACCTGAACACTTAAAAACCATTGCAGGGTTCCTAATTGGCCTAATTTCAAAATCTTTGTCTCTCAGTGAATAGGGAGGTACAGGAGAGGAAGAGATATGGGGAAACAGCTGGGCAGTAGAGCAGTCAGAACACACACAACATTTACCAAAGTTTACCATCACAACCTTTCATTTGTTTTTTTAAAAAAAACACCTACAGTATATGCTAAGTGCAATAAAGTAAAGCACAATAAGCACAATAAATGAGATATGCCTGTATTTTCTTTCTGGAACTCTGGATCTTCTCCAAACTAATTTTGTTGGTGGCAGAATTCATTTCCTTGTGGTTATAAGATTGTGGATATATGACTCTTTCTTGCCGGCTATCAGCTGGGGGTAAATTTCAGTTCTTAGAGGATGAAAGAGAGGAGGTCCTCTCACAGGCCCTCTTACAACATGACAGCTTACTTCTTTAAAGCCAGCAGAAGACTCTCTCTCTCCAGTGTTCTAAGATGGCAAGTTATAGTCATGACAATGACTATCCCATCACCTTTGCTAGAAGTCAGTCCAGGTTCACGCATACTAGGGTGGAGGATTATGTAAGAGTTTGACTTATTTAAAGGCCATCTTAGAATTTTCCCTACCATACATAATACAATAAGTCTCAGAAAGTTTATTTTCCTTTTGACTTCTCAGAGAAAGTTATCTCATGATGATCTCACAAAACATTACGAAAAAGCAAGGAAAGAGGGAGTGATGATATAAAAAAGTGGGCATTACCTTATCCATTTGGATAGGGTTATAGTCAGTAGACAACTGATGTCAGCTTATATCAGTTCATGAAAGCTGATAACTTTTCAAGAACTTTGCAGACCAGTTATTAAATATAACCATTATTAAAAATGAAATTACACAAATTTATAATTATATAAATTATGTTTAAAAACAAAGATAATGAGTACTCAGTATTTATCATGTCCTACTTATTTTACTACATTTTATTTCCATCTACATTCTTGAAGTTGTTTACATCTTTTGTATCTTTATAGTAGAAATTCTATATAATAGTGAACTACTTTCACATCTTTTTACAATTCTACGTTCAGTGACTTCAGCTTGGCAGCTTGAAATTAGCCATGGAGCGGGCATTTACACCACGGGAATTGGCTAATATTACAGAGGGGAGTTCAGTTTACCCTCACAGAGCTGGTTGTTAAATATTTATCAGCACATCACTAGTCGCAGGGAGAGATTTTAGATTTCAAGACACTATATTCTATTGCAAAGTGGCAAGAATTGGCTCTTACAAGCTATGAACTTTGAATACTACAATGACAGTAAAAAGCCTTGAGAATTTGAGAAATACAAGAACGCATTCAGAGGGTAGGACAAGGGATTCAGATGTGGATCTGGTGGAGCACTGTAGCCCCCGAACCCAACCTATACCTTCCATTTTACTTTCTTTTGGACTGAGAATACATTAATATTTTTGGTGAGGACTACTTCTCCTTATTATTTCCATCTCTGAAGGATATTAACTCCTAGATGGGCCAGACAGTAAATATTTTTTTCTTGATGACCCTGTGAAATAATAGGGAGAGTAAAAATATCTCGCTCAAATAGAAAGCAAACTTATGAGATCAATTGTCCAGTGTACATGCTATTCCTTTAAGCGTCACCTTTACTAAAGTGTAAGATTATGGCAGGTGAAAAATCAGCTCTGCCTCGAATTGTATGCAGTAGTTCCCACTCATCAATGGTTTCACCTTACGCAATTTCAGTTACCCATGATGACCAACTGCAGTCAGAAATATTAAATGGAAAATTTCAGAAATAGACAATTCATTAGTTTTAATTGAATTGAATGGAGCTACCTGGCATAGAATTAAAGCCTATGTCGTGTATTTTACACAAAAAAATGATTCAAGGACCTTAGAGAACATGTGTTTAGAATAATTGCTTAAGACCAAAAGTATTTTGATGGTCTTTAATGTATTGATGAAGATACCATCTGGAAATTATATGTAGGTAATATAAAGTGAGTCCCAGAGGCATATGTTAATATCAAATCATACTTAAAATATAATTTTATTGATTAATTTTCTAGAAAACAATTAAACTAGAAATTTCTAACAATTAAAAACAACTCCTCTCAAATGTAAAGTTTCTCCTCTTTATGTGCATTTTGAGTATTTTATCTTTTGACCTAGAATGCTAAGAAAATGGCTGGATGACTGTTTGTCTTCTGCTTTTAAAGACATCATTAATTTTTCTGAGCTCAGGGAACGTTAAAATTTAAAGCACTTTCCTCATGCAAGCGAGTATAAAGGGAACCAAAATATCTATTGAAATGTTTCATCCTTTTGTTAATATCTCAATGAATACTTGAATCCAATATTTTATAAGTAGATGTGCTAGTTATTGTAATATTTCAGTTTTTATTGGATAGGGTAAAGTTTGTGAAGTAGATCTGGGAAGTGGTTTCCTTGATCTAGTCTGCAATTTATAAGACTTCCAATTTGTTAATCTATACTAATTATAATTCAAAGCTAAATTCTGAGCTTGGCAAAATAAAAAAAAATCCTTGAATTTAATTTAATTTTGTTCTATATCTAATGACCGCTATCAGGAGTGGTGCACTTGAAGTGTTTTTCAAGCAAGTCATGGCTTCTAAACTTTGATGCCTTTATATTTTCTTGAACCATCAGCTTCATTTTATCTTCATTTTCCGTCTTGACCAGCTTAGATTCCTTGTTGCACTATTGCAATAATTTCTTTGAAAACATACAGAATTCCATTTCCCTTTCTCCCTCCATCATTCTTACAAAAAAGAATGCATCCATCGTCTCTATGCCTATACCAGAGCAGCTGGAAAGAGTCATACAAGTGAATAGAGTAGTGTGTTAGTTTCCTAAGACTGCTGTAGCAAAGTTCCATATATTTGATGACTTAAAACAGTATAAAATTATTCTTTTGAAGTTGTGGAGGTCAGAAACCTGAAATCATTATCAACAAACTGAAATCAAGTTGTTGTCAGAACCATTCTCCCCCCAGAGGCTCTTGGATCTAAGATGTTGCCTGACCCTTTCAGTTTCTGGTGACTGCTGGCATTACTTGACATGTGACCCCATCACTCCCATTTCTGCCTCTGAGGACACATTGCCTCCTCCTCTATGTGTCTGATCCTCTCTGCCTCATACTTGTACCATAATAAGGACACTTGTGATGACATTTAAACATTTAGATAAATCCAAAATAATCTCCTCATTTTAAGATCCTTAACTTAATCAGATCTGCAAGAATTTTAGCATTCAAATTAACTTTCACAGTTTCCAGGGATTATAAACTAATACCTTTAGGAGACCACTTATCAACCTACCACAAATAGTTTCACTTTAAATTCATAATCTCAAAATTAAAGTAGGTTCTCAACACTGCCTAACAATTTTCCTATATCTACTGACTCTTCAAGATGACTAAACATCCTCTCTCTCTGAAATTTTCATATTATCTCTCCCAAATTTCTCTCTCATCACTTCATATTGGTCTTTTCAAATGACATTATTGTTTTCTGTTTTCACACTTTTCCCACTATTTCCACACTTGGTCTATTTAATTTAACTAGAGACCAAGATTGTTTATTCACCATTATATATCTAATATTTAGTCAGATGTCTGGAACATAAAAATCACTCAGTCATTTCCTAAACAAACTAATTGCTGGGACACAAATGACAAAATTTCACAATTCTGTATTAGAATAACGTTATGGCTGGTAATGTGAACTTGAGAATTAGGGAGAATTGTATTTGAATCCTGGCTTCTCTATATTTCAGCTGGAGGAACTTGGGAAAAATAAATAACGTTTTAATAGTTTACCTATCATCTCGTCAAAAACTGGAGGAGTCAAGTTACAACTTCTAAACCTGACCAGCTCTATGATCATGGAGAACCAGTTGATATTGTCACATCTCAGTTTCTTCAACTTTAAAAGGATTGGCTTAATTTTAGTGATCTGTGACATTCAAATCATGTCTAATATTATTTAATTCCTTTTTTTGTGTAAGATTTCAAATGCGAAAAGTCAATAGGATGAAAGAATTTCTTAAAATTTATAAGAAAAATAGCTCAACTATGCTGAATATTTATGACCATGTGAACTTTTCAGTGTTTGTTTATAAGTGAAATATAGTACATAAAAATGTTGGCCATCACATCATCTATCTTTTCAGATTTTATTGTGCATGATTGAGGAGTTGACAAGCCACACTATTGCCAATCATCTTTCATACTCATCATTTGACAGGTTGGAAAGCTGTGACAAAGAACTAATTTCAGTTCAGCTTGGGTTATTCTTTGCAACTTTCATAGAACTAGATGGATGTGTTTTATGTGAAATAGATGAGAATTTTGGACAACCCATTTGTGAGATGGATAGCTGAGAAACAGTGTGAGTTCACTCATGGAGCTTTTATTTTGTATAACATCAGGACACAGAGAAAAAGAATTAACCTCTTTGGTACAATATGACAGTGTCATGTACAGAACCCAATTGTTACTAATCAGAAGAATATTTTACAAATGATTTCAAGTCATCTTTCAAGTAAGAATTTAAGGCAAGGACATATGGATAATAAACCCTTGATATCAGAACAATGAAGGATTTTTAAAAAAATTATGCACTAATGCAGAGGAAAGAACAACAAACTTAGAATCAGGATTATCTAGATTCTAGTCTATCAGTGGCTCAAGCTTGCTTTATAACAATATACCACAGGAAGGCATATAATGCCAAAGGCTTTCTCCTACCCTAAAATATATTGACTCAAATATTTTGTGTCACATTCCTATAATATTTGTAACAGTTAAAATAATCTAATGCAAATAACATAGGACTCACCCCAAACTATCTTAAAGAATAGGGATATTGTTATTTCATATAATAACAACTTCACAAATTCTTTCTAACCTGGGAAGTCTCATCTTCTCTTGGTCACAAAAATATCTTACAGAAGTTACAAAAATATCATCTTATTACACAACTCTAAAGGACCGAAAGAGACTTCCTTATATCTTTAAAAAAATAACTTAAGACGTTTTTTGAAGTTTTATAAGTATATATAACAGAAAGAAAGGGAAAGTATGTATGTATGAGCACAGAAATATATAAACTCAAGGTATTCGATACCCTGGAACATTTTTGTCAAACTAACAAGTGTATTAAGATTCACCAGTTACTCCTAGTTGTTCTGGACAAAGTGGGAAAAGAAAAGAATAAGCTCAAGAATTCAAATTCGTAACTCAAGCACTTGCATAAATGATCTGAAAATTTCTATGTCTACCCTGAATGAAATCTGTGTCTCCTATAGCAGCAGACCTAAGATTGTTCAAAACCAAACCCAGAGCCTCATTCTGCAACTGATTAGATCACAACACAGTTGAATTAATTCTCCACCTCATAGGGTTTTGCTGACCTTTCTCATCTTTGACTCTTTCCTTATAGATTCATGTTATGATTACCTTATTTTAGACTTTTACAATAGCCTTTTCTTCCTCTTTGTCAATACACAGAAATTCACATCTATAATTTTCTTCCTAATGTGTTATTTCTTTCATAATCTACTTCCCTACTTACAAGCCCTCAATGACTTCAGTTGACAAAGCTTGTGATGTGAACACTGTGTCCTCACACGGTGGGAGGGCAGAAGAGAAGGGCAAAAAGGCCTGCCTAGTTTCCTCCAGCCCTTTTATAAGGTCATTAATCCCATTCATGAGGGTTCGCCCCCGTGACTTAATCACCTCCTAAAGGCCCCACCTCTTAATACTCTCACATTGGGATTTAAATTCCAACATATGAGAATTTTGGAAAGACACACACATTCAAACAATGGTAGTACTTTAAACACATTAACTTATTTAATTCTTATACCAACCCTATGATGTGAGTACTAATATCCCCAGTTTGCAGTTGTGGAAACTAAGCCACAGAAACATTAAATGACTCTTCTAACACAGATAGTAAATGACATGGACAAATTTTAATCCAGAGTCCTAAAGATTGTTCCTCACAGTGCTGATCTTCTCTATGTACACTCGTGAGATAAGTGATCTCATCCTACGTCACGGTTTTGAAATGACTCTTCATATAGCATTCTCATACATTTACATATCCAGCTTGCATAAATCACATCATGTTTCTCTTTCGTACAGAATCCTCCACTGGTTTTTCATCTGATTCAGCATGAAAGTCAAAGTCTTTGTGATGCCCTGCAAAACCTTTGTGATCTGGCTCCCTGTTTCTTCTCTTCACTTATGCCTTGTAACTTCCCACATAGTCTTGCCCTTCCTCTAACGCCCCTCCAGCCACAGTGACTTCCTTCTGCTCCTCAAAAACAGGAAACACACTTTTGCTTCTTGGCAGGCACTTTCTGTTCCATCTGCCTGGAATTCTCTTGTCCAGATACCTGCATGACTTCCTTACTACTTCATCTCTGCCAAAATGCCCACCTTATCAGAGAGGCCTTTCCTGACCACTCTAAATGGTATCATCCTAGCCCTCCCTTAATTCTTCACGTTAATTCATTTGTCTCTTTAAGATTTGTCACTACCTAATACATTGTTTTTATCAGTTTATGGTCTAAGTTTATGAATTTCATCAGGGAGAAATTTTGTTGTGTTCATTGCAGTATATCCAGGTTGGCTCAGCATATGAGTTAAAAATAAATATTTGAGAAAGAAAAGAGGGGAGGGGAAAGAGGAAGAGGGAAGTGGGAAGAAGATTAAAGTAGCAGCATTATTTGAAATAAAGGATATAAGTAAGTGAGAATAGTTTCCTGATGCTTCTCTTAATCCTCCTCGGGGAGTACCCAAAATTGAGCTGCTGCTGCAGTCTGGACGTAGTCAGTTAACAGCTGGATTAGAGCCTGTTCCATGTATTAAACAGATCAATAAGACAGAAGTTAGACAATGATGTTCTATTCATCAGTGTTCTTATCAATAATTATTTCATGTTCTTTCTATTCCAGAAATTGTTGTGAGAATCAATGAAGACATTTCATGTAAAAGGATATCATAAATTTTATTGTTTCAGGCAAATTTATGGGATTGATAATACTTTATGTTTCACAACTGAAGTATTAATAAAAATATTACACAAACAATAAAGAACAAATTGTTCCCCCTGTATGATCATCTGAAATGTGCCTGAAATAATCCATATAGTATATATCATTTACCCTCATACTACCTCTGCTCCAAGTAGAACAGTAATATGTACATGTTTAACCTTAAGAAATATAACTATAAAAATAATTATAACACAAAATGTTTGCATAGCTGAACTTCTTCAGGGATCTTGTTTCAAAGATAGTGATTTCCCAAAGACAAGTGTTCAGTGAACATTTGTTGAAACTGTAATGGTTTTATTTTGGCTCCTATCAATAATCCAGACACAAGGATTCACAATGGTTTTTCTTCTAGATTGCCTGACCAAAAACATATATATATATATATATATATATATATATAAAATAAAGAGAAAATCAAATTAAGCGTTTGGATGTTTTCTTTCTAAAGTTTCTCAGGAAACCATGAGAGTATTTGGAAAAGATTCATTGCCAACTTTGGGAAGTCTGACATTACATAACTGTGGTTTAAATACCTTTCTTAATGCAATTCACTTTTACTTTAAATGGGGGACGGGGTTAGTTAGAAGCACTTCTTAAAGGCTAGCAGAGTTGGTTAGGATCGTCTCCTCCTTATTCTAGAAGGCACCGTCTAATAATTCTATTGGTCTAACCCTCAATATAGTTTCAACTTTTCTAGCTGTATCTTTGAAGCTATTTTTGTTTGTTTAATTTTAACTCTTTTCCACTTTTTTTAACATGACATTCTTCGACATAATGAATGCCAAGAATAAAAACCATGGATTTTACTCTTGAAGCTAAACTTTGCCCTGAATTCCGCCCATTTTGTTTTTAACATCACCAATTGCATTCACCATTATTTGAATAGAAATTTCTTACCCCCTACACAGCCACTGGCAATGACTGCTCTGCCTACCTCAGCTTTTGAGACTCAAATTCATTTCACAGTGGTTCCTTGAAAAAAATAAAAATAGAGTCCTAATGCTGGGAAAGCTGAAGAGTTTCAACGCACTGATTTAAATGTTGCTATCAGATTATTTTTCTTAGCTTTTTTCTGGAGAAATTTACGTACACTGGGTGAGTGAGCCAAGGCAGTGGAGGAAACAGTGAGAGGGCTGCTATGCTTTCCCAAAGACGGAGTGGAGGCTGAGGCTTTCCTCCTCCCTCAGCACTGGGGCTACCGACAGGGCAGCTCTATGCTGCAGGCAAAACTCTCCCAAATTGCCTTACTCCTGCCCAGTCTTCCTAATTCCACTTTCTTAAGTATTAATTAGCAAATGAACCAATCCAAAACCACTTAAATTTTGGCTATTTACACATTGATTCTCTGTTTGTGAAGAAAAGGGGTAGGTTAAATTACTTTATAAAAAATAGTGTGGTGGTGCCAACATACTTAGTTGTTTAATTTATATTTAATAAGAAAAAGAAAAGAAAAACTGTCTCTGTATTACCCCTTTCCAGACACACTCCATGCTTCATATTTTCTCCTGACGTTGCATGGGATTATTAAAAGGGAAAGAACTTTCATGGAAAAGTTATTGCCATAATGTGCCGATTGTTACATTAATTTCCACCCCAACCTCCAGGCTCTATTGCTTGGCAGGAATTTTGGACTTTACTCAGGAACTGCTTAGTGAGCTTGTCGGTGGATGGGATTAGTTTAATCTCCTCTCACAAGCTTCTAAGCACTGGGAGAGGTTGGCGTGAAGGAGGAGCAGTGGTAAAATGAGGAGGGCAGAGATGAGGAAAGAAAGGTTGCTGATGACCAACGCCAAAGTTTATTTTTCTTAGAACTAAATTTGAATAGCGAGGAGAAGAGAGGGAGGGAGGGAAGGAGATGGCAGGCATGGTGGTGAATAGGACTGTTAAACTGGGACAGGTGGCGGTGATGTCTTCATGGTTTCATTGTGCTTGGAGTCCCTCCAAGCCCTGGGAGCAACACACAAATGAGAGGGAAAGAAGGCGGGGCACATAGAATGATGATGAGAACCCACAAATAAAAGACATTAAGAAAAGGGGGAAGGGATTTCTGGATGTGAAGGGAGTAGGAGAATTTGACACTTATCCTGGTGAATCTTATTCATCATGAGGATGGTATGGTTTAGGGGTTGACCACATAAGATGATGATAGAGTTCCCAACTTCTAGGTCCTTCTTGATCAAAAGAAGGAGTCTAAATCAGTTAGACTACACGAGTTTTATGACACAAATTTTGTAAAATGTTTTATGACCTCTACCGTGCAAGAAAAATATGAGGAGTTACCATTACCACTGTCATTGGAACATCCGATCATACATGAGACATATTTGATTTACATACTGGGAGACAGTAAAATTCACTTTATTTAATTTAAACTGTTGGTATATACTGCTTCCTATCTTTAATAATAGATAATAAAATTTTTCCAGTAAATGAAGTATGTTTCTCTTTATTCTTTTATGGACAATGGGATTAATTTTTAAAAACTACTATCTTATTCTGTAATATTCAGTTTTAAACCTGAATAACATTTATTAGATAAGACTACAAGTTCTATTTTTGGTCCTAAAAAGAAGTTAGATGCTCTCCCAAAATTATCTAAATTTGTAGAGGGTAAAAAATTGTAATTTTATTAAAGGACTTTTTATCTTCTAAATTTTCCTATCAATTATGTTGTATATTTATACTTATGTGTTCAGTTCCTGAAAATTCAGATCCAAGTTTTTAAACTGAGAGCTACTTTGCATACTTTCCTTTGTATTTCTGTTTTTTTCATCTATAATATCGGCCCATTTAAAAAATTATCACATATGTTTAAGCAACCAATTTAATGTCCATGGAATGAAAAATTAGAATATTCAGTATGCTTTTATGTGAACTCCATTCTTAAAGCTGAACAAGTATTTATTTTTTAAAGATTTACTCCTTGATCAGAAATAATTCCACAAATTAGTTGCCAAATTTGTTTATTATTCCTTCTATATTTTCAAGGATTTGGCAATTGTTTTAGCTTTTTTGAAAAAAAATGACCCTTGATTTGTTTACCTTCTAAATTGTAGATAGTTTTCTAATTCATTACTTTCTCTTCTTACATGATTCATTATTTGAGGATTTATTCTATTGTTCTTTTCCAATCTATTTATCTTAAATGTATAGCTTATTAATATTCAGCCCTTCTTTTTTCCAAATATAACTATTTAAAAGCTTGCATTTCTCTTTCAAATTACCTCTTTATTTTTCATAGTTTCAATATATTTATATCTCATATATAAAATATATATATCATAGATTTTAATTATCATTGAATTCTAATCATTATTTAATCTTAATGATGTATTAATTAGTCCACTGTTTACTTAAAACACTTTTAAATGTCCAAATGTAGGCATTTATTGATGAATTTGTCTTCAATGTTTTTTATTTCCAACTTAATTGTATTAAATTTCATAGAATGCGATTTCCATGATATTTTCATAATAAGGCAAGTTTTGAAACTTGTTTTATGGTCTAATAAGTCATCAGTTTTTATGAATGTTCTTTTGTGCCTTAAATGAATGTGCATTCAGCAATTAGTATAAAAGAATGCACATGAATATTATATCAGGTTTATTAATTTTGTTTTGCTAAACTGCAATATTATTAATGATTTCTTTTAATCTGGATTATCTATAAATTTTTGCAAGCTGTGTGTTAAAATCTGCACTATCACTCTCCTCTTGCTCACTCAGCCACACTAGACACTTTGTGTTTCTTAATACCTCAAACATATTCAAAAGTCAAGGTCTTTTTTTTTTTTTGAGACAGAGTCTCACTGTGTTGCCCGGGCTAGAGTGAGTGCCATGGCATCATTCTAGCTCACAACAACCTCAAACTCCTGGGCTCAAGTGATCCTACTGCCTCAGCCTCCCGAGTAGGTGGGACTACAGGCATGCACCACCATGCCCGGCTAATTTTTTCTATATATATTTTTAGCTGTCCAATTAATTTCTTTCTATTTTTGGTAGAGACGGGTCTCGCTCTTGCTCAGGCTGGTCTCGAACTTCTGACCTTGAGTGACCCACCAGCCTCAGCCTCCCAGAGTGCTAGGATTACAGGCGTGAGCCACGGTGCCTGGCCAAGGTCTTTGTTTTTAAAGTACTGTGGGGTTCTTTTTTCCCCAAATTGTGCATGGCTTGCACCCTGACTTCCTTCAGGTTCCTTGGCCTTTGTAGTAAGGATAGTTATGATAGAAAGGGTCAAGTGAAAGTCTCTGAAACTGGTTCCCCCAACCCCTTATTCCTAGCCAAGATGTTAAAACACAAACAGTACTGTACTCTGGGAATGATATTAGTCCCACCAACAAAGTCTTAAATGATACAGACTTAGAGTCCTCAGAAAATCCCCATTTAACTTACTTTTATTTGGCTCCTACAAAAACCAGATGGATCATGGCCAATCATGACAGACTAACATAAACCTAAACAACAGACAGCCTCATATATGGCTCCTCTGTCTTTACTGAAACGGATCAACAAAATATCTGGCATTTTATATGTGACTATTGGTCTGGAGAATGCATTACTTTCAATATCCATCAGAGAGTTCATGTTTATGTGTAAAGAAAAGAGAAATGACTTTAAAATGTCATCTACTGAGAGCTCAATCAATTCCATCTGTAGTTCTTTAGGTGCCTTGATGATATAAACTAGGTGAGACTGAAATGCTAATTTGAGTGTGATGTCATGATTCTCAAAGTCAGTGAACCTTTCATTGTATTCTCCAATTAATAGGTCTATTACAGCTGCATATTCTTCCAATGATTCGCATATATCATCCTGCTCATCAGGGACCTTTGCTAACGGGAAAAAATGTTCATCCAAAATTTCCTTTTGAAGAAAAAGTATTTTGAAAAAAGATAGCTTTTTTGAAATGCTTGGATTTTTTGTGACATATCATCTACAGGCTTATTAATAGTTTAACCTTGCAAAGAAATATTCAAGTCATTTCGATTTGACATGGTATCACACAGAAATCCTGCATTCCTATGGAAATCTTCTTTCAATAATTCACACTGCTGATTCTGTTCTTCATAAAATGTAACTATCTGTTCTCACAAAGATAAACTTTTGGCTAATACCTGTCCCTGTGATAGCCAACGCCCTTTAGAATGATGTGGCAAATCCATGCTGAATACCTCATGTTCAACTTTAGGATGTTGCAAAACAGAGGATGTCATGTTGCATTTGCTGGAATATAGTTAGTGATACTTGTTGCAAAGTGTCACTTAAATAGTAGCTTCAGCACAGAGATTTTGCTGATGCAAGAGGAGTGCAAAGGAATGAGAACATCTGGATTAGTTAATACTTTTTAAATCAGTACAATAAACCCTTCATGTTTTTTTGTCATGGAAAGTATACCATCTTTACATACACTCGCTAAATTTACCAAATTCAGTTCAACTTCAAGACATTTATCTTGAAAGTTGTTGAAGATATCTATTCCCTGTGTTCTGTTCGCAAGAGTGACCATAGCAAATAACTGTTCATAGCAAAGAAAATCTTCTGTTATGTCCCTAAGGAAGTATAAAACCTGTACCAAGATCAGTAGTGTCAGTTGATTCATCCAGAGCAATTGAATAAGTTATATTTTCCTTTTGAAGTATTGCGTGAAGTTGTTCTGTTAAGTTGAAGGCTAAGTCATGGTTCTCCTTGAAAAGAGGCAGTTGTTTGTACTTTGAAATGTTATTGGGGTCTAAGCATTCCTACAACTTCAACAATGTATTCTTCCACAATTTCTACATAACCCCTCCCCCCCCCACCCAGTGTATAAGCTACTTTGTAAGTTGCTTCAGTGGCATTTTTCCAGGTCTTATTGCTGCATGAAAAAATTGTCTTCGCTTTTGCTTTTCATCTTTTAATTTCTGCAATACAACCTTTTGTGCCTCTCCCTCTAATTTAAAATATTTGTAGTCCTTATGAGTATTATAATTCTGATTAAAATTGTACTTCTTTAATGTTGATATTGCAGTATCATAAAGCAACCAAATCATCTCAACTTTAGCAGAAACATGATGATATTGAAATTTCCAATCTTCATTAAAAAATCTGTTTTCTTCCTTCAGTGTTCTCTTCCTTCAGTCTTCTTTGATATGATGGACTGTTAAGCAGACAGAACTAAAAAATACTGCCAAGCTGTGCAAATATTCACAAATTCCACTCAAATAGAAACACAGCGCACCATTGTCAAAAGCTGATAACAGACAGGGTTACCTGACCCCCATAAACTCTAGCCTACCAGCCTCTTGTGGTAGTGGCGCCAGTCAGGTGGGGGAAGTTAGAACTAAATCATGAGCGTAGCAGTTGTCAGTTAAGTCCTTATGGTTTACTAATGTTCTAATTGTGCCAGTCAATCTGGTAGGATTATTTTGTTGAAACTTATTTTATCCTTTGGTATTTTAAATAAGTTCATTTTAAAAATAAAATAAAAATGTAAAGATATATTAATAAAAATGAAAGGATTTGTACTGTAAAATTTGGATTCTGTCAAAACGCCACACTTAAGAACCTAGAAGGCCACATGTGGCCTTAAGGCCTTAGGTTCCCCACCCTGGTCTAATCACTAAGTGTGGAACATGTATCCAGCAAGACCCATGAAGAAAAAGATCCAGAATTAGTGGAAGGAGGAAATGATAAATATCAACTGTAGTCTCAAGGAACAATAGCTACTGTGGGGACCGTAGACTGTAACTTCAATTAATCTTGCTTAATCATTTAATAATGATTGACAATTACCCTGAAGACCCTAACAGATCAGACTTGTAGGAAGCCCTGTATGTTGCAGGGGTACGGGATATGCTGGGCATCTTTTATACCTTATTTCCTTTATCTTGACTTTAGCTATTTCTGTGGTAACAAGCTGTATACAGGGCTAGCCTAACAGCACCTTAACTGAACTTCACCTTATAATTTTGGGGGAGGGATTGCCACAAGGATTCTCAGCTGTCACCTCTTAGGAGCCCTTGAGCTCTGCTGCTGTATGTTTGCAAAACTGGAATTAAGAGAGAGTTAACACACTTAAGCCACCACTTAACAAATGGGAGATTGAAGGCCGGGCACGGTGGCTCACGCCTATAATCCTAGCTCTCTGTGCCATTTTAATGCATTTTTACCAAAACTTAGTATCATCTGTCTACTTAATTTTAACCATTTTGTTGAGATAGTGTGTGTGCTTAGCACATTTTGTTTTAATTTACATTTTCTCAATCACTTATAATGTTGAGAATCTTTTCACATATATTTATTGGACATTTGGGTATTCTGCTTTATGAAGTTCCTATTATAATCTTTTATTAATTTTTCAACTGAGTTGTCTACTTTTTATATTGATTTGTTGAAGATCTTTATGTATTATATAGAGTAATCTTTGGTGCTTCTTTGTATCAGAATTGATTCTTTTCTCTTAAGAATGTCTTTTAATGAATTAGATTTCTTTATTTTGACATGTCTGATTTATCATTATTTTCCATTATGGTTAGTGTTTTTTCGTGTTCAATTAAAGAAATCTTTACCAGTGACAAGAGCATAAATACATTTCCTCATATTACTTTTTAGAAACCTTATTATTTTTACTTGTATATTTAGATCTACAATCTAGTGGAAATGAATTTAGGGAGAAGATGTGAAATAAAGATTAGATTCATTATTTTATCTCCATGTGGATGTCCAATTGATACAGCATCATGTGTGAAAAAGGTTATCCTCACCCCACTGTTCTCTAAAATTATAGATCAAGTATCTATACACTGGTAGGTCTTTTTCCAGACTCTTATTCTATCACATTCTTGTCTACAATGCATAAATACCACCTGGTGTAAATTATGTTTAGTTTTACAATAAGCCTTGATACATGGAAATGTAAATAACTCACCTTTGTTCTTCTTTGAGGTCATCTTGAATGTAGTTTCCTCTTGGGATTTTTATATGAAGTTTGACTCAGTTTTACAACTGCAAAAAAAATAAAAATAAAAACCCTCTGCTAGAATCATGACTGGGTTAGCAATGAACCTATAAAACATTTTGTGAGAAATGACATCTTTGCACTACTGAACATGGGCTATTACCCTATCGATTTTTGGAAAATTTTCTACAATATTCTTTGTAGTATTTTTGTGTGTGAAAAATTTTCATATCTTTTAAAAAAAGGATTTATTCATTGGTATTTGAAGTTTTTCATGCTAGTTCAATGATAGTTTAAAAACTATTTTAGTTGCTACTATAGAAAAAGTGTCGTTAATTTTACACATCGATTTCTATGCATTAATGTTTTTATATTGATTATTGATTCTAATTTTTTTTGAAAGTCCTTTGGAGTTTTCCATGTATACAGTCTGTTGTCTATGAACATTTTATTTTTTCCCTTCCAATCATTATATTTGTAATTTTTCTTGTGTTTTCTGTACTGGCCAGGATATTCTATACACTTTAAATAGATGAGCTGATAACAAGCAACTTCATTTTTTTTTTCAATTTCAGAATGAAAACTTCTAATGATTCATGATTAAGTATTATTTTTTTTTTGTAGTCTATTTTTTAATGGATATTCTATCAGTTAAGCAGTTAAGGAAGATCTTATCTATTCCGAGCTTCATATGTCTTTCTTTTTTTTAAGTCATGAATGGATTTGAATTTTATCAAATCATTTTTCCATATATACTGAAATAAGATTTTCTTTTTTTTCTGTTAACATGGTGAATAACATTGACTTTTGATAATTAAACCAAGCTTTTACTGAAAAACAAGCTCCACTTGGTTATACTCTTACCTTTCTATATAAACATGAGTTCAATTTTCTTATGTTTTTTAAAAGACATTTGTTAGTTTTCTTACATTGCAGTATAAAATGCATATAAATAGACAAATTTTATTAATTCCACTTAATACCATCCTCCAAAATATGCACTATTTTGACTTCTATCATAATAGATTAGATTTGACAGTACTTGAACTTTATATACATAAAATTATATGTTTATCTGTACAATATGGACTCCTATGTGTCTAATTTATTTAGTATTATGACTACTTGTCATTGCATGGTGGTTAATGTGTATTTTACATTAATGTATAGAATTTTGTTGTTTGAATTTGCCACAATTTGGTCTTCAAGTTTGGGTAGCATGAATGAAGCTGCTGTCCATATTTTCCTACCTTTAGTACATATATCATTCATTTCTATTGAGTTTATACCTCGTAGTAGAATTACTAGTTCATAATATATAATATGCTCAGGTTATTGAATACTGCTAAAACTTTATCAAGGTGTTTGTATCAATTTAAATTTGCACCAGAAATGTATGAGAGTTCTAGTTGATGCATATTCACCATAAAAGTTGGTGTGATTTTTAAATTTTTTTTAATCTTAGCCATTCTAGTGGGAGGGTAGGGGCAGCTTATTGTGGTTTTAATTTGCGTTTTCCTGATAGCTGAAGATTTAAAGACATTTTCATATGCTTATTGGGCATTTGTATATCCTGTTTTCTGAAGTGACTGTTCAGTATTTTGTCGTTACTTAAATGGGTTTTATATCCTTTTGTTACTCATTTGTGGGAGTTTTCTATGTGTTTCAAAAGAAGTAGAACATGTATATTGTGAATATTTTCCCAGTCTTACAATTGATTTTTCTCAGCCTTAATGAATTTGATGAACCTTAATGAACTGCCATTTTTAATTTTGACACATTAACTACCCTGTGAGTTGTATTTAGCTCACACTAGTTTTGAACCCGGGGCCTCATGAAGTATATGTAACTCATGTCTCTTCACCTTGGGAGATGCATGAACTATTTTTCAAGGTGCATGTAACTCACACACAGAAAACAATAAAAAGTAACAAATGTTTTATTAAATTAGAAAAGAACATTTTATTTTTGAAATTTTTATTCAATTTTTGTAATACAACACTGTGGTCCTAAGGAAATTTTTTCTTCTAGTTTGGCAGTCAATGTATTTTCAAACACATTGACTGCTATGGCTAGTGGTTAAGAAATCTTTGATTACTCCAAGGACATGAGATTTTCCTCTATATCATCTTCTAGACTTTTTTTCTTCTTGTTTTACTGTTTGCTTTTACATCTGCAATTCTTCTGAAGTTGAATTTTGGGCATGGCGTGAGGTGAAGATCAATATTCATATATTTTAAAAATATGGCTATTCAGTTGAACCAGCGCCATGTATGGAAAAGACCACGTCCTCTGTTCTACAGTGTACACTGTTTCACAGTGTAGTTCCCAGAACAAGTACTTATATATGCGTAGATGTGTTGGTTTTAGTATGCTAATTAGTTTTGTTTATATCAATTTTTTCTTGTTATTTTCACTCTTTGCATACCCATACATAATTTAGAATATTTTTGAATATCACCTATCCTGTAGTTTCTAACACACTATGTTCGCCCTTCAAATACTGCTTGGGTCCTTCCTCCATGAAAATTTTTGTAGCCATTCCATCTCATATCAGCTTCTTCCTTTGAATTTCTGTGGGACTTCAAATCTTCAAAGCTTATAGATTTATTATAGTTAAAAGTAGAAAAGAACTCTGGAGACTTTTAGCTAGCCAATCCTATTTTACAGAAGGGAGTCTGAGGCACAAAAACGTAAGATAAATGAGAATAACATGTAATTTTATATCATGTATGTTGTTAAGTATACATATTTAACGATATATATGACATACATATTTAATGACACACATGTTTGTGTTACATATATACACAAATATACATGTTTAGGTACACATAACATACATGTATGTGCTACACTCTCTTAGTTGATCCCCTTCTTGAGTTTTTTCTACCTTACCTCCCTTGATTCTAAGTATATAATTCTATTTACTTGTCAAATATATTGAATTAATTTGGAGGGGCCTTAATTTATAAAGGCCCCCAAACTATAAAATAGGTAGAATTTGCTAATCATTTGTAATAACAGAACATTAACTTCAATATACTTATTCAATCTATTTTAATTTTCTTTCTTTCTCTGTTTCATCAGCCTAGAAAATAAGAAATGCCAATAAAACAAGCTGAGGTTTAATAGTATTGATCCTGTTCAGAGTTTTGCAGAATAGTGTAAGAATCCCCACCCCACCCCCAAAAAAAGATACTTTTTCACTCTAAGCATAACAAAATGTCTAGGTGGTTTGTCAACGAGCAGTGAAATCCCCCTCTGAATGGAAACATTAAAAATTCTTCCCACTGTGCCTTTAAAAAGCCTCTTGTGTGTTGGGTTGGACTCTGCTGCCAGGCCTAGTGGGACATTCCTCATCTCTCAGCACTGAGATTCTCCAAGTGTCTGTCAGCCATTTGCAGCACTTGGTGAATAGGTCAGCATTACCTCATGCTCTCAGAAAAGGTGGCAAAAACAAGCCGTTGTCTGTTCCTTCTGCTTATTATTTCTTTTAGGCCAATGTGAGTCCTTAGGTTTGAGACCGAACGCTGGTGGTAACTAGAGCACAGAATAATAGCCTAAAGGAGGTGAAGGGGAGGGATTGGCAGCCGGTTCCCACTTGGGAAAGCTTGAGGTGGTGTGTGGGGGCAAAGGGGGAAAACGTGAGTTAAAAGAAAAGTCCAAGTGCGAGTCTGGAATCCTTTAACGGAGGCAGAATGCTGACTAGTTGAGCAAATTAAGTCTTTTCAGGGGCATCCAGATAAATGATTGGTTTGCATTCAAGCAGAAAACACCATTATTTCTGGCTTTGTGTGCTGTAAATTAGAGAAAAGAGATGACAATTCCTCCTCTGTAACCTGAACATGTGAAAGAGATAAGAAACGTGCAGGGAAGTGAGCGAGGAGTACTGCGGCCTTTTCCTTGAAGGAAAGTAAATTTGTTGAAGAAGATATTTCTAAAAATAAGTAATAATGAAAAGTAGAACGAAATATATATTCACTTGCTATGTAAAACATGCACCCTAAATTGTGCAGAAGTTGTTCTTCAAGTGAGGGGTTAACCCTTCTCAGGTGCGTGTTCGCATTCCCAGCGCCACGCAAACAGCTGGCGGAGGCTGCTGGCAGTCGGGAGCAGTTCCTATCAGGGTTTTGATATTTCATTTGAACCAGAATCTCCTTAAATAACTTAAATCAGAACAATCTCCTTCAAGAAGTAGGAATTTTTAAGTAAAACAAAAAGTTGAAAGGTGGTATTTGTGTGTTTGTGAAGAAACTCATTTCTCATTGATCTGTTATGATGTCATGACAAAGAAATGCAAACAGATTCAGTTTGACCTTTGATGAAAAAAAAAATCACAGAATAAAAGCAATTTTAGACATTCATATAGCATATATAAACCTAGGATGTTAAAATTTCAGTGTTTTAAAATGTAATATTTATGTGTGTTATGGCTATTAGATTTTATTAATAAATTATTATAAAAGGAAAAACGAGCCTCTTTAAACTTCTGAAGACATTGGTTTATATTATTAAAAATTTTCAAAAGCAATTTTTTCCTTTATATCCTTACAGTCTATAAGATAAAGCATTTGTTGAAGTTTAGAGACTGACTTAACCACAAATGTACATGTTGAAGTTGAAGATTCATTTATATTGACAAAAAGCAATTTTGATTTGAGAGATGAAAAAAAGAGGGCACAAATAAGAGAAATATACATACAAACACCCCTACATGTAAATGTAAGGCATGAGATGTATAATACAGACACACATATGTAACATGCAGATTTAAAAATAGAAATATATGTCAGTATACTATGCATATGGATTTGAATCTTGGTTTTGTTGCATATAGTTGTGTGAACTTGGACTGGCTAATTAGTATCTCTAAGTTACAATTTTTTTCTACATAAAATAAGTATACTAATTCCTATTTCAGAGGGTTGTTTAAATGACTAAATTAAATGATATCACATATATAAAAGGTTTAGTATTGCATTATGGTGTATGTGGTAAATGTTCCCTTGGTTTTTGATACCAGTATCTTGGTTCACTGTCTTTTGGTTGTCTGTTTGTCTATTAATTAAGAACCCCTTTTATTAATAATGAAGGGATTCAATGAAAAAGATAAAAAGTCTTCACTATTTAGGGACAAAGACTAAAGAGATTGTTCAAACACACTCTGAGTATTTTATCAATATTATTGCATGGAAATAATATGTGAAGTTAGGGATGGGAGTGTCTATATAATGTCAGTCTGTCCTAATGACTACGAGACTGGATTAGTTAAATTTCCACAAATACAGACATCCTTTTATTTTTCTCCCTTTTATTTATGCAAGTACGATTTTGGACCAGGCTAATGTTTCAGTTGTTGGAGAATACTCTACCCATCATATACACACGAAAACCTGGATATTGCCATGGCAATGGGGAAGGCTGGCCTGGATTCCTTACACTGTGAATGCTTCAAAACAAACAAACTTAAACCATGGGCCCACACAGCCTATTTTAATCAGCATTAATGGCTCTGACAACCAGAGGCTGCTTTATCTTCTCTGTTTGCAACAATTTGCTAATGATACTTAAAAATGCCTGATGTTTGCCAATGATTCCAGAGCCACCTTCTTCAACACAAAAAGATAAGAGTAGGGAGAAGTCAAAGAACAGTATCCACATGAACAATTTTTGACTGGGCAGTTAAAGAAGTTTAAAAGAAAACCAGCACAGAGGGAGAAAATAGTTTTCATTCCAGAGAGATAGATAGTAACACATTAACTTTAAATGTTGATAGTTTAAGTACTATCCAACCTGTCATTGGGATAGAAAAGATATTTATAAATACAAATAATAGTTAGCATGGAATTTTTTTAAAGATCAGCATTCCCAGCCATCAGAAGAAACAACTGATGTGGAAGTATTTTATATTACATAAAACTCTGTAGCAGGGATTCCTAACCTATAACTCAGACAATGAATGGAGTCTGGGAGGCCTATATATTCCTGAAATTTTAGGCAATCTTATGAGCTCGGGCACATCTTTGACACTTTTTCTGGATTGAAAATCAACATCTGTCAACAGATTTTAACATGGCTTGTTACCCATAAAAATATTGTTATTATGATCTTTGTTATTCATAGTCTTTTCATTTTACTTGGTAGTTGAATTTTAAGGTTGTTATATTGAAAAATAATTTTAAAATACATTTCAAGAGCAATCAAGAGTAATGACTCTACTCCTGGGAATTTAAAATTCTAAAATTTTAAATTAAATTTTAATTAATTAATTAACTTAAATTAAATTAATTTTAAATTTAAATTTCTAAATAAACAGTCCATCGGAAGAATAAGTCAACAAACAAGCATGTATCAACTCAAAAACTTTTAGTTGTCTCAATTAAAAATAATTTAAAATAAAAGTATTTTTCATCTCACATAACATGAAGTGTAAAGACAAGAGTTAAATGGTTAGGTAATTCAATAATTAACTAACCTGCCCCGCTCCCCTTCATATTTCTACTGGGCCTTTTCCATGTATTCACTTATCACTCAAGACTAGGCTCCCCAGCTATTAGAATGACTGCAGCAGTTCCAAGAATCAAACGAATACAGTAATGTCCAGAGGCAGGAAAATGACAATTTTATTCATGTGTCCTTATTTAAAAATTAGAAACTTTTCCCAGAATTCCCTCAAATATCCCTTCCCTGTTATTGGCCAGAACTGTATTATACCCTTTGCCCAAAACAATCATTGGCAAACAGATGATCGGATTCATTCCCTGCAGCTGGAGGAATCCTGGGCCACCCTGAAAGACAAGGTTGCTCAGAGGAGGTTGAAAAAAGTTAGACATCTGTTGGCTAGAAAAAAGCCTGCAATGGCTACTGCAAAGACAAGTATCAGTATTGGCCATAATGTACTGCCTAAACGATTTGTTTTAGGGAAAATTTTATTTGTTATGGTAAAATATTTCACATATGTGGATAAGAATTGATAGAAATACAGTGAACACCCGTATACCCAGTCAGTCAATTGAGTCATAGCTTCATTAAAGAAAGAAAACCATAAATATATTTGGGATCATATCTATACCCAACATTCATTATATTCCCTTCTCCCCCAGCCACGACTGAATTCCTTAGTTATCTTTCTCATGCTTAATTTTAAAATTGTGTACATATTTTTTATAGTAAGGAAACTCTAAAAATTCATTTCATTTATGATTTTCATTCTTGGGCAAAGAAAATAGAACAAATATAAAGTTTGTGGGAAAAAAACAACTAATGATATTATATTCCTAGTAATTACTGATTACAAGATTTTAATTTCTTGTGGTCCTAAATTTTGCTTCACCAAACTCATTTAAGCAATTGAGTCAAATAATGAATACATAGTACAAGAAATGATATTTTAAGTAAATAAGCTGATTAGAAACAATCTATCACTTCTGATCTAAAAATTTTGATGAAATATTTCAGTGAATATTATGTCCCTTTAGCTAATAATAGCAGCAGAAACAGGAAATAAACACAATCTAATTTCAATATGTAGGATACTGCATAAGGATCATGCTTGGAAATCCAAGTCAATTCCTAACATCTCTGTTTTAAATATGCACCTGAAAATGTGGGCCCAGTGGCACATACACCAGGTAGGGAAAGCCTTGATATTGCTATTATTATATTCAGTTCACAAGGAAATTCCCAGACTGTGAAAGTGTCCTGTTTGAGAGGACAGGGAGTTGGTGCCTGTTTGCTGTGCTGTCTGCACCATCCAAAAATATATAAGCCTTTCCTTTTTTAAGACGTTGAGGATAAGAGTTCTCAATTCAACTGACTAACATGAGTAAGTGAGGGAAGTTTGGGCTAAGCATAATTATCCTTGCCCATAATTATCTTTATTTGCTCAGGTACTAAGTGGAGAATATTCTATTCATCTATTATGTGCAAGCGAGGTAGTTGTCAAAAAACAATCCAATATGAATAAAATCCAGTTCACATATTAAGAAGGTCACTCTCTGTGGGCATAAACAATGATATGATGTGATAGATGCTATCTCAAAAATTACAGGGTGATCACAAATTAGTCGGAGATTAGGGTCCACTGTGGGGATCTGGGGATGTTTCATGGAGGAACATTTGAGATGGTACTGGAAGAGTAGTAAGAGTTCACCAGGTAAAGAAGAGAGAAAGAGAATGTCAAGTAAATAAAACATTCTATGTTTCAAGTAGAAAGCAACCCCATTTGGCTTCTGACTTCTTGAATGCCATTTCTTACAGTGTTCCTCTGCAGGACACACTTCTTTGGCTCTTAATGGACCTCATATCTCCTCCCATTTGAAGCAAAATTTCTCAGTTCAGTTCCAGGGCTTCTGAGGCTCCCCTTTGATAATGCCTTTCCTTATTTCTTCATTTCATCCCCTGACCTCCTTTTGGCTTCCTGCCTCCCTGAGAGGTATTTCTCTTCTCAAACCCAATACTCCTGTTAGTCTCTCACAATAGACTGAGTCGCCCATTAGGACAACAGCATGAATCCATAGCAACTAGGAACTCGCTTTCCTATCTCCAAGCAGAAGGTGGGTTTAATTCTCAAACCCTCTTCAGGGCTGAGGGAAAATTCTTGTATTTCAACGAATGGAAGAACAAAAAATAATCAGATGTCACATCCTGCTCCAATCTCTCAGTGTTTTTCAACCTTTTAAAAATTATTTTCTCCTTAAGATTTCTGAATATTTTTCCTAATCATCCTACCATGAAATTATAATGCCACAGATGTACTGTATGTCTTTTTGTATAAAGTATGTATATAATGTATGTATATCTGAGTCTATACATTAAAAAGTAAGATTTTATTCATCCCCTTCAGAATCAATTTTCACCCACTGGGGGCAATGTTGCTTAGTTGAGAATGTATATTTCTTTCTTTCCCTCCCTCCCTCTCTTCCTTTTTTCTTTGTTTCCTTTCCTTTTCTTTCTTTCATCTATTATATATGTATGTGTGTGTAACGTACGTGTGTGTATATATATATGTAATCCACTATCTTTCCATCTATGTATACTTCTTCCACTTTTATTTTCCCAAAAGAAAAAAATCACTAAAGTTCTACGAAAAGTGAAACTTACTCTGATTAATTCACAGGAATATTGTGAGATATTATGACTTGTACAAGTGTTTTAAAAATAGTCATTATACAGATTGAATTTTGAAGAACACTCTGGGTGGAATGAGTGGAAGTTTTGGCTGCCATCTTGGCTGTTCTATACTTCTAACATTTGCTGAATGACCTTCTCTGAACAATCTGCGATTTCCCTACTAATCTTTTATAGAGGGACTATATACGTGTACATAATTTAACTCCTGAGAAGCAGAATCTCTTTGTGTAGAAACTTTAGAATTTGTAAGAAAAGAGCTCCTCTTCAATTTTATGTGAATAAGGAGATGGCTAGGGAGTGTTCTCACACTGTAAGGTGTTTTGGAACCTCTAATTTGATTACAATGTTACTTCGGTGAGTAAATGTTAAAAATATTAGTAATTGTTTCATGAAATCAAAGTGTTGTCAAGGTAAAAAAATGCTTCCTAAAAAAGTTATGGCAAATTTTATTCACTTAAACTCTAAGCAAGTAAGTATGGAAAATTTGAACCCCACCCTGATGCAGTTTTTGTATTCAAATTTTAAAAAATGTTCCACTGGTATAGGAAGAACTAAGGGAAGATGCTCATTCAGTATAAATTCATTTTCATATATTTTTGCCTTAGAATGGGTTGGTTTTCAGGCTTCTATTTATCTGTCAATAACTGCATATTTTTTTCTACCTCTGCTTTATGTTTACTGAATAAATAATATGTTTTGGGATCCAGGTTTAAGTTCCATTTCTAGAATAAAATAGTTACATGTTTGAGGCAAATGATTTTGTCTTTTTGAACTTTAGTTCCTTTATTTAAAACAATGGAGATAATATTATATATTTATAAGAGGTACAGGAAGATTAAATGAGATAAAGGGCCTGGCACAAAAGAGACACTTAAAATGTAAATCTCTGCTTTTCCCCCAAATATATTTCACTCCAAGTTCAGAAATTGCACCTACTTTTAAATTTGTGAATGGTCATTACCTACAAATCACCTTCTCCACTCTAAATACCAAATCCTTAGGGACTGTAGGTGACTGATAAATAAGAGGAAGAGGAAAGCAGTGATTTTCATTCCTTTTCAAATATTACCAGAACATATACTATATGCAAGGCCCCATGCTAGGCTCTCTGTGGATTTTAGGAATTAATAAAACCAAAAATTCATTGAAAAGTGGATGATGCAGATATAAAAAGCAATCAACCTTACATGGCAAGGCTTAATAATGTATTGTAACAAATGTTCAAGAAAACTGCTGTGAGAGCACACAGGAGGGTGTGTGTAATTCTATTTAAGTGAAATTATGCCTATCAACAAAAAAAGAAGCAAAGACTCCAAAAGCAGTGTCCTATTTAGCGATAGGCCTGTGTTGTAAAGTCTACCTGCCCCTGAGTCCTGACCCACAGGTGGTTTGCATTTGAAGAGATTTCCCTTCCACATTTCATGAACTGGCATTATAGACTAACTGCTTCCTTTCACTTTTATCTTATACTATATGGGCATCCAGGAACTATAAAACAAACTTTTGCCAAATGTTCAGTGAAGCAGATTAGCCAGGGTTGTTAACAAGCAGCAACAGACACTGGCATTCCTCAAAATGGCTTGCACTTGGGTTTGGGGAACACGATTTGCCAAACGGGAAATTTGTGGGTGCTAAAATTAGAAGTTAATAGAAAACTTGTAGGCTTCAAAATCCTATTTGGCTCCTAAACCAGACACAACTTCAAGACTATGTGGGGCTTTTTCTTCTTTTCTTTTTTTCTTTTTCTATTTTATTTCCATGGCAGTGTTAGAAGAAGGAGCAAGAATTCCTTTCAAGCAAGAATGTTTATTGCCTGCATGATGCAGACTTCCATTTAGTTAGAAAAACATGTTTTTCAATTAACTTTCCCCTGGTAAACAATGATATAATTTAAAGAGATGACTGTTTTGCAAATTGCAAAAAAAAAACAAAACAAAACACACTCTTTATGTAGGAGAAAACCTCACTTTTAAAATAAGGGATGGTTAGTTGAGAAAGTTTCTGGAAGCAGAGTCTAAGTTTTGAGCTCTTGCCTCTCATTTCAAAATGTTTTTAGTAGTGTACCTGAAATGCAAAGCCCTGAATAATCTTACTCAAAGGGTTTAAGTGAAGATGGCATTCATCCAATCTAATCCATTTGATTTTCATTGGTTTGCCTTTTGGTGAACAAATTCTCTTTGCTAATAGCAATTCACTTTAAAATCGACACCAGATCTTGGCTTGATTAGGAACGAATGTCTCCTTGTTTCCCATCAAATCTTCACATTTAATTCTCTGCGTCTGTCTGTCCCTCTTTTTCTCTCTTGCTCTACCAAATTTGCTGTCTAGATGTTTGAGTTTTTCCTTCTTTAGTTTTTCCTTCTTTAAATATCAGTCCAAGTAATTAGAATGTAAATCTCTTGAATCCCATTCAGTTACTACCATATACAGATTTCTAGGCATACACACACACACACATGTGCACACACACATACACATATAAAATCTAAAATGAAGGGGAAAGCACAGTGATAAAGTGTTCACCTAAACATAAACCATTGCATAAAAATTTATAGTAAATCTTCCTTCCATGAAGCCAAATGCAAAGCATACTGGTTTTATAATAACTGACAACCAGGGCAACAATAATAACAAAAACAGTAACAGCAATTAACTGAAAAACATATCTCTTTCTTCCCAAACTGAAAAACATACCTTTCCCTCCTGAAAACTCTCCTCTTTTTACTACCCGCTCCCTAGAAGCTAGGAAGAATGAAAGATCTTAAGCTTTAAATGACACTTAAGCTCTTATAAATGGCATTTAAAAATATTTATCTTGGTGTTTACATAGCTAAATAGTAACCACTAGGTAGTATTTGGCCTAGGAAAGCTTATTTCTTAATTCTGGCATGGGTGTGCGATTTGAGAATGGGGTAGGAGTGAGTAAAATGCATAATGCTAATACTCTTCGAAACAATAATATGAAATTCCAACTTCATTGTGAGGCAGATGGTCTTACATATTTGAGAGGCTTTTGGGAAAGTGTTGTCCACAAAATACATTTAGATGCTATGCTGATACCCATCTTTAAGAGGTGGGTGTGCACATGTGTAAGTGAGTGTATGTCTGTGAGAGATCAAGTGGATTTTCTGCTGGACACAAAGAAAAACAAAATTGTGTGCGATTCATACTTCCCAAAGGGCAGACTTGGCTTGTTCATGCCTTCTCTGGAACGCTCTTCACATTTTAGGGTATCTAAGCAACCTCACAACCCTGGACTATCCTGTGGGTCTAGGAATGCCAACGGCCTCTATGGAATGTATTGGTGACACCCATAGAGTATGTTCTTTAATGAATGACTAAGACTTTCAAGAAAGGAGGAATAATTATGGAGGGAAACCAATTCTAATGGGTACATAATGGAATTTCTTAAAAAGAAGAAGATTTATAAAGGGGAAATTCGGAGTTTTGTGGAGGTCCTTTCCAGGAGGACAGAAGATCAGAATAGAAACTGGAGACATCTGTGAAATTCTCCCAGTGACAGGTTTAACCCTCTTGATATTTTTCCTTTGTATTATGGGAAATTCAAATATAGTGGAGTTATAATTGGTAATTTCTCTTACGTTATTTAGCTATTCCAAACATTCAGCAAGTTCTGATACACCTAAACAGCGTCATGTGATATTCTGGTAGAGAAAAGATCCCTGTGAAGATGGAGCAGCCGTCTATGGCAATGATCACAATTCTGAGTTTCTCGTAGTTCATAGAAGTGAAGTGACTGGTTGAACCCACAATACTGAGAAGCAATTGTGAAGTGGATGACTCAGGAAGGATCTGAGAACCACCAAATTCCATCTGTACTTTTCCCAATACGTAACAGAAGAATGTGGCTCAGATGGGGAAGAAAACTTACACCCGGTTAAATTGATAATTGTAAACAATTATCTAGTGTTTAGAATGTTTTCTCTCTGCAGATATTATGTCATTTCAGAATCACAAAAATTCTAGGTTAAAAATGAAGAGCCTACAACTTAAAGAGATAAAATAATGTTTCTGAGTTTATACAGCTTAATAGTGACATCTATGATTCCAATCCTGTCCTTCCTGAATCTACAGTACAGTATGACTGGTAAGATATTCTAATTTTAACTTTTCAACCTACTTTTTAAAAATATTTACATTATGAGTATTAACAATTATAGGGAGCCTTGAATGCATCACTTAGATTATACTACTTTTAACATTTATTATATTTAATGATCTTTGTGAGTTTGAATATTTAAAGGACACAATTACAGATATTTTTGAAATCTGTTGATAGAACTTACTGACTCATCCTATTTTTCTACCATTCTTTACAGAAAGAACAATTGTCTTATAGTTGAAATCTACCATTTCTATGATGATTTATATTTTATATCATATGTATGAATTAAATTATATATATATATACTATACATGTACATATGATTGTATTAATTTTACATGCATGGCATTATTCTGCATCTAGATTAAAAAAACCCTCAACATCTTATTTTCAAATTCTATCCATGTTGGTAAATGTAAACTAACTCATTGATTGTTATATCTACATAGAATTGGATATATGGATGCATTACTATTTATATATCTATTCTCCCAGTGATGAATATTTAGAGTATTTAATTTTATTATTATAAACAATGTCATAATAAGTATCTGAATACTTACTATTTTTGGTGTGCTTGTGCTAGAGTTTTTTAGGTGTATACATAGAAGGGTCATAAGTCATGTGTGTTTAAAACTTTAGTGTTGTCTAAAATTTCTACCTTCCACAGCAGTGAGTAAAAGCTTATACTGTACATCCTTCTCACCAATTGCTATTTTCAGAGATTTAAACTTGAGTCAATGTGGGGGATATGAAATGGCATTTCATAATATCACTCATTTTCATTTTCTTGATTACTAAAATATTAAAGTGGTGCATGTTTTATTAAGTCTATTGAGCTTATAGACCTTACTGACTAATTCTATTTTCCTACCATTCTTTCCAGAAAAAAACCACTGTCCTAAGTTGAAATCTACCATTTCACTGATGTTTTTATATTTTATATCATATGTATAAGTTAAATTATATATATATATATAATATATATGTGTACATGACTGTTTTAATTTTACATACATGCATTATTTTGCTTCTAGAAGGCATCCTCATCAGAGGTGGTTTGAAATATGTCTGCAAATTTGTTGGTGCACTCTAAAAAATGAATCCTCATTTCCCTCCCCTTGAGTATGTGATAAACTTTGTGACTCACCTTTAACTAATAGAAAAAAAAAAAATGAGGACTTTATGCTGCTTCAGAGAATAGGCCATAACAGTCACTGTGGCTTCCTGCTTTTGTGCTCTCTTGGTTCCCTTGTTGGTGCCAGGGAGGGGAGGGCAGGGCAGAGCCATCTACCACACAGCCACTGCACTCAAGCAACCTATGAGTCCTCTTGACAATAGGCAGCAAACAATGGACGCCTCTTGCCAACAACTAGCAAGAAACAAGCTTTCTTCAAACAGCCACATGGATGCGCCATCGTGGAAGTGTGTCTTCCAGACCCAGTCAAGGTTCCGATGACTATAGACCTGGTTGATGCATTGCCTGAAACCTCATGAGAGACACTGAGCCAGTACCAAACAGCTAAGACACTCACAAACTGCAGACCAAGGGAAGGAGTGACACGAAAAATAAATGCTTATTGTTTTAAGCAATTAAGTTTTGAAGCAACCTGTCATGCAACAATGCAGCTTTATTGTTGCATCAGAGATTTGATGGTTTTAATCTTCATTCAACTTTTTGTTTTTTTAAAATAAAATCCATGTTAAATAGTAAAAGAAATAATGATTTTAGTTACATTACTGACCAAAAAGAGAAATACCCTTTAGCACTTTACTTCTAAATTTTATATTATTTTCCCTTTTCTAGTTGGTTTGCTGGAGTTACTTTTATCTGTTCTAAATATTGATACAAAATAACTCCTCAGTCTAAATTTCTTTCCAAGTTTTCTTAAAGAGTGCTTTCTCATATAAAGTTATTGATTTTAATACATTTAACATGTCAATAATTTCCCATATTATTTTTTTAAGTCTAGTATAAAATAACTTTCCTGAAACAACCAATGATAAATATCTTTTTATTTACTTTTAAATGCTTAATTTTTTCTAGCATGTAGCTATTTAATCCATTTAGAATTTTTTTTGTGTGTATGTGTTTGTGAGGTATACATCTAATTTGTTTCATATAGATAGCTAAAGGTCATTAAATATGAAATGTCCAATTTTGAGTCAAAAGTGTAGTTTATTGTATCTCAAACAAGAAGCAGTACAATTAATGAAAATATTTGCCTAAACTATCGACATAGTTTTGCAATCTTAATGGTATCTTGTTTATGCCAGCAGCAAAGAAGCCTGGAGAGTGAGTGGCAATGAACTCGCAAAAGGTGTTTTCCACAACTTGTTGAGAATTAAATATTTTTCCTTGCAAGAAATGGTTTAAAGCCTGAAAGAAGTGGTAGTCAGTTGGTGCAAGGTCTGGTGAATATGATGGATAACACAGAGTTTCCAAGTCCAGCTGCTGTAGTTTGAGCAATGTTGTTCGTGTGACATGTGGTCAAGCATTATCTTGCAAGAGGATTGGCCTGTCTCTATTGACCAATCTTGGCTGCTTAATCACAAGCATCCTCATCATTTCATTCAACTGGTTGCAGTAGACATCCCCTGTAATCGATTTACCAGATTTCATGAAGCTGAAGTGGATTATACCAGCGCCGGACCACCAAAGATACCATCAGCTTTTTTTAAATGAATATTCAGTTTTAGACTGTGTTTG